>MTQE01001795.1:3741322-3753052 GCA_014337955.1 Aspidoscelis marmoratus
ACATAAGACCAAGAGAAGTAAGGGAGGTGATTCATATCATAATTATGTGTTCACAAAACAAGAGTAACCTGAAAATGCTGGTTAACATGATTTGTCTGTAAATGTCAGAAGTACACAGCTGCTTAGAAAAGAGGCTGATATACAACAGTGCAAGATGCAGTGTCTATGGATTTTATAAAACTCAGGAAGAATTATCTTGATGGTGTTTTTTTTCTGAAAAAGCTACTGCCATGTACACACAGCCCTGCCAGGTGTGTAAAGAAAGCGCACCAATCCCTTCAAATCCATTTTAATTCTCTTTCATCTACAAACCCTGCTAGTTTCCAAAAAGTAAAGTGATTTTATTACAAATGTACAGCCCCATTTTTGTTGTTGTTTGGTCCTTAAGTCATGTCTAACTCTATGACCACAGAACACCAGAACCTTCTCTTCCATGGCACTGTCTATCCATCTCACCCTCTGCCACTTCTTCTCCTATTGCCTTCAGTCTTTCCCAGCATTCTTTTCTAGTAAGTCCAATCTTCTCATTATGTGGACAGTGTTTGAGTTTCAGATTCTATACTAGTGTTAAAAACAAGCTACTTGAGTTTGTTCATTTTCTGCCACAAAGAAATTAAAGCATTTCTTAAAATCAATAAACTGCAAAAGGGTAGATACTGTTAAGGCAGTACTTAACATTTTACATCTTAAAACTCAAAATTGCAGAAGCAACTCTTATTTATTCTGTACTTTCAATTTTTTGCTTAAAAAAAGAATTAAGTTTCTAGTTCTCACTGGTGTAAGATTGAGAAAAAGCACATTCTGAGCAGAAGCTGTACAATCCACATTCAAATACAGCAAGATAAAAGAATGTACTGTTTAATGCATGTTTTATGGAGCTTAATTCATGATTGTCAAACGCCTGGAGTGATCAATGCAACTGAGGCTTTTTGAAAAAAACTAGCAGAGCTTGTTCATCAAACTGGTGAAAGCTCTTGCAACCTTTTTGCGCATAGAGAGTAGGAGCCCACAGATTCTTCTAACCAATTAGTTGCTCAACTGAAGTGCAATTCACACACATACACACACCCTTTTTGGGAGCCTTTTCAATTCCCCTAACATATTAAAAAAAACACAAGGGGGAAAAACACCATGTGCTTTGTGTGTCCTTTCTTTTAAAATTCAAGGCTGAGAGCGCAAAGAAAACAGGACTTTCATTTCACTGCTGTGAGAGGAGGGGAATTTCAAAACTGGAGCAAGCACATACTTTGGTAATTAGGAGATCCCCAACCTAAGTTATACCCCGCATGAAATCGCATTTATTTTAACAAAACAAAGATGTAAAACACATAGCTAGCTGAATATTCTCCCTGAACTAAAGCTGGTTTGACATATTTTCAAGGCAATACAGCTACATCAGCCTCCATTGTCAAGGAACAGCTATTTGCATTTCCATATGTTTTTGTTAGGAACAAGAAGCAAGGATCATATTATGATCAGGTATAGGAATAGGGTACAAAACATGAAAATACAAGGAGATTAAACCAAAGAGTCATTGGGTCATAGTAACTTACTTTCTTGCTCACAGGATTCTAAATAAGCCAAAAAGACACAAAGAAATTCTCACTCATGTTTCCTAAAACAAGATGTGACACAATCCAAATGAAGTTAATAAGATATGATAAAACAGGGTCAAAATAAAATAAACTACACCATTTGAAATATCATACCACAATTGGTGAGGAATAAAGCAAAGAGGCATTCCATTAAAAAAAAAACACCAAAACACCCAGGTTGCCAATGAAGGAAACCTGTCCTAATATGTTGATGCTGTACCCCGCCTTTTTTTAAGGTGCAACAGACACTCAGGTTATGGCTTAAGACAACCTCAGACCATTCATCTCAACATCACCATAAAGATTACTGTTCAAAATACATCCATTCAAAAGCTTCTCTTTTCGTTTCAGTGGCAGACCTCTAATCTTCCTTTATAAATATATCTCCAGTTGATCGACTTCACTTATAATTAAGAAGCATTGCTGTTAAAAACCTCAAACTCTCTCCATCCTTTTTGCTTAGCATCATTAATCATTCCTAAATCTTGCCATCTACACCAAAATTGCCTGGGCACATTTCATAGAGGCACCATGCCAAGGAGAGTCTATCCTCAACAGAACCACAGCTGGAAAGTAAAAGCAGGGTTTCTACAGAGCAAACTAGGAGACAGATTAATTTAAAGCACCAGGAGAAAAAGTCAATTTAAAATGCATTTAAATCAAGTTTCCTACTTGAGAATCTATTGTATTTTTTAAAGAGTACACAGAATCACACAATACATGAAAGGGAGGTCTAGTCCAAATCTTTACTTAGTGCAAAAATTCAGCTAAACTATTCAGTCCTGATTTGGCAACCTCTAGCCCAGCCTGCGGGAATCTACTACTGAGTGCCTTGCTGTTTAACATTTTTTACAGTCAGGAAATTCTGAATAATCGATTTACTTTAAATTTCATTCCACGGGTCCCAGTGTTTCCCTCAGGAGCAATTAAGAACAAATCTCTTTTACATGACGGCCCTTATTTGCAGAGAGTTATCCTATGTCCCACATATTAACTGCTGTAGATGCAGATATTTGGGGGCACTAAATAAAGGCTTTATACCATCTAAGAGATTAATCTAAACACTGGTCAAGTAGCCTATGCTTTTAAATACAGTGGTACCTCGACATACAAGTGCCCTGACATACAAGTGTTTGAGATACAAGCCGCCGAGCAAGTGATATTTTGCTTTGAGATGAGAGCAAGATTTGAGATACGAGTATGTAAATACAGTACAGTACATAACAAAAACAACTGAGGTGGTGTTTTGGGAGCTGGAATGGATTAATGGGAAAATTGCTTTGAGATACGAGCGATTTGACATAAGAGCAAGGTTACGGAACGAATTAAACTCGTATGTCAAGGTACCACTGTACATTTTGCATGATTTTAATAACCATACATTTTGCATATCTACAAATGAAGAAACTACAGGGCCTCAGAATCCTTGACTCATGTATTTTTTAATTAACTACCACATTTCTCACTCCTTGGGTGTTTTTCCGCTGTCACTAGAAGTACCCATTAAGTACTTCTAGTGACAGCAGAAAAACACCCCTTATAACCTTCAAAAGGGGCCTTCTTATTCACTTCTACTGCTTCACTTCCAACCACTGTGCTTCCACATCTAAGCAAAGAATTTAGCAGACCCAAGGCAATGGCCAAATAACCCACTAGCAAGAGATAATGCCGGACACTGATTCCCCCATCATCATCCCTTGCTTGTATTTCAAATTACATGTACATTCAGGCATTTGGAATGCCTGGGTGTGATTGCCGTCACCTATGTGAATGTGTGGACAGCTGTTTTGTTTTCCATGGACGCACATTGCATGGAGCAATCCAGTCCAGAAGGTAAGCAGGTGGCATAAAAAAGCACTACTGCTGGAAAACCTGCGATGAGCACTGGGCTTTCCAGCAACCATTATTAGCATGCTCTGGGGGAGGGGGACAGGAGTGGAGCTATGATGGGATTGCCTCAGATGCATGAGGCAACCCTACCATAGCAGCCTCATAAGGCCGCTATATTTCCCGTCTGGATGCAATCTTTTTCACTTTTACCTTCACCTCCACTGCACCCAATCCCTCCTTCTCTTGTTGTCTCAAGTAGCAAGTACTAAGAGCTCCCCTTTTTTTCACTGCCAGACCAGGTGAGAGGTACACAAGTATTACTCTTCCAGGCCCTAGTGGCCATAGCATCAATGCTCAAAGTTCAGCACTTGTGAGGGACTGTGCTCTTTCCCCTTAAGCCATATCTGGTGCATTCCTGAAAATCAGAAAAAATATATAAAACTGATTTATCCCACTGGTTTAAGTAGGAAAAAATTAACCCATTCCAAAATCACTCTTTAACGCATTATCAAACACAATAAAATAGAATGAGCAACAGTTTACAAACGTATCTATAATAAAAAGTTAATCATTGAATTAAGAGATTGAATTAAATATTTAAGTTCATATGGACCTGACCATTCGGTTACCTGAACCAAGAGTTTCCATTACAGGACCTTACAGTCTGTGATGCAGGAAAAGGGGAGAAGGGCATCCCTTTTCCACAATTAAACATTTTGGTTTGTATAACGTAAAGAGGTAATAAATGAAAATATATATACTGAGAGTTCAGATGAAAGGAGATTACTGTATAGTACTCTACTGCATAGCAGTGGTATCCATATAGTAGCAAAGATATATCAGTTTGTGAGATCAAGGACTCCTGCCAGATTTTTTTTATAAGTGTGTAAAGAGACTAAGCAACATCATTAAAGGTGAGGCACCCCGCATTTATGGTCTAAGTGTCAAGAACATTATAGAAAGAAAGGAAGTAATTACTTCTCAGTTTAATCTTGAAGTACAAAGTAAATGGCCATCTTGTAGAGTTAGGAGAGTCATAAATATTCACAATTTTCTGCAGTACAGCAAACAGCCTGTTATAGCGCCTTTATGCTTTATTGTCCTCGACATCAACAATCAGCTACCTTATTCTTTATGTTTTACATAGAAAAACAGATATTCAGGCTTCATTATTACAAAATGTCACAAATTATATGAAGTATTAAGTTTAATATTTGCATTAATCTGAACTTTCACTACAGTCAATCTTGTTACTAATGGTCCTCTTAATATTCCTTGCATTTTGTGCCATGATAAAACCAATTTAAGATGAGAAGCTGATGCGTGTAAAACCCATGACAGAAACTGGATGTCAAGATGCCTCGCTGTACACTGATATTAAACTTATTTATGCTTCCACTTTGTGAATGATAGGATTAAAAAAAGTTTACCTTGTTCAGACTATCTACCCAGCCAGCCAGTCCTATACCCACAGGTCTCAGGGAGGGTCATAAGAAAATCATTATGCTTGAGAACTTTATTAAGTGAATAAGAAGCAGGACAAGCCTTCACAAGGCAGTTATTCAGATACTGAGACAATGAGCCAGAGGCTGTGGATGTTAAACCCAGGTACTGCTTTTTAAAAAAAATTATTGAATAGTATACAATGAAAAAAAATATAGTAATATCAGATAACATCTCAATTATTCATCAGTTAACAATAGCAAAACATCAGTTACGCAACAGCAAAACATTAATAACCCTTAATATTGTTTAAGGGGCAAATCAAACTTATATTTCCTCTCAATACCTGGCTTCCCCCAGTGCCCCAAACCATGTGTTATATATTTTCCCCAATTGCTGAACCAATCAGATTTGTTTCTGAGGGGAATAAAACTTTTTTTTTGTCTGATAAGACCATATAACATAAATTCTGACATATAGCCTCCCAATCATTTAATGTCCACAGACTAGAGTCCATCCCTTTGCTTGGGTAACTCTCTTAGTTTCATAAGATATTTGTCATTTTCAGTACAATTAGCTATATTTATTTATTGTATAATAAACATTTCTTTATACCATCTAGTCTCGTTATTTATAATCTTGTCCGTTTCTATGGGTGTTTTTCCACTGCAGCCCTTAGATCTGGATCTAAGGAATGGGTACATTTCTTAATCCGGATCTAGTAGATCCGGATTAAGGGAAGCACCCAATGTCTTTCCACAGGAGGTATAGCACCCATTAGGAATGGGTGCTAACACCCCTGCTGTGGAAACAGCTTTGCACCCATCTGGGGAATCCGGATCGACCCACAAGGGGTTGGTCCATTACCCCAGGTGTTTTGGGGGACAGGGGGGTTCAGTCTTCAAAGCAACTTTGAAGTGGTTTCAAAGTCACTTCGAAGCTGACTTCGAAGTGACTTTGAAGTGAATGTGAAGTCAACTTCAAAGTGACTTCAAAGTCAATGTTGGGGGGGGGGTCCCAAAGGTGCATCCCCTCCCCCTAGCCTCCTTTGGACCCCATTGCCTGTTTCCAGTGGAAACAGGCTCCCTTTAATCCAGATTTTCTGGCAGAAAACCCATTGTAGACCCCATTAATGGGGTCTACAGAAAATCCAGATTAAAGGCCAAAATGTACCCATTAGATTTGGATTTCCCCCACGGCAGTGGAAACAATCGGGTCCCAAATGGGTGCTGTGGTGGAAATGGGATCATCCGGCTCACACCCAAATGGGTCCTAAATGGGTGCAAAAATAGGTACTTTTTGACAGTGGAAAAACACCCTATATTAACCTGTTGCCAAAAGGCCCTTGTTCTTGGAAACTCCTACGATATATGTATATAAATACCTCTTTGCCCGCATCCATGCCAACAATTTGGAGATAAATTTGGTATCATATAAGCCAATCTTGAAGGAGTTTGGTACCCCCTAGTTATAACTTTTCTTTGTTGTTCTTTAATATTAATATTCTTAATCACTAGTTCCTGCACCCATCTGTTCTAAATTATTACATTCACGTTCATGAAAGTGGCCCATAATCTCCTCACATAATTTCTTTATTAACTCTCTATAAATCATTCCTCCAATCCCCTTTTTTGTGTTATCTTTGCTCTTAAACCAAGATATTGCTGTGTATTGATTTCTACTATTGCTGGCCCACCCAGATGCAATTTGGCCCCTACAATTTGCCAAAAATCACTATTTTTTAAATTTATCTTCGTTAATATGAAGAACATTGGCAAAAGTAGCATAAGCTGAATCTCGCCAAAATTCTCAAGCCCATTATGGGTTTTTTTACACTTACCTCCCTTAATCCGGATCTAAGATGATCCAGATCTAAGAAATGGGTCCTTCAACTAATCCGCATTTAGTAGATCTGGATCTAAGGAGGTACCCGATGTGTCTCCACAGTCAGTGTAGCACTGAATAACAATGGGTGCTAGGCATGCTCTCAGTGGAAATGTTGAAGCATCCATGTGGCGATTTCAACTCTACCCATGTTGTGATTCCGACTCCACACACATTGGGTCCGTCCGTCACCCCATGTTTTGTGGGGGATGACTTGC
Organism: Aspidoscelis marmoratus; assembly: GCA_014337955.1. NCBI lineage: Eukaryota > Metazoa > Chordata > Lepidosauria > Squamata > Teiidae > Aspidoscelis > Aspidoscelis marmoratus. The sequence continues at coordinate 3,748,293 of MTQE01001795.1, forward strand.
AAGGGGGGCTGCAAACTCCAGAGCCGCTCCGGAGAATCTTCTAAGATTGCAGCAAATCGCTCTGGAGATTCTCTGGACCTTGGCCAAAGCTCCATAGAAAGGTCCCATAGGAATGCCCTAAGCCGGTGATGGCTAACCTATGACACGCGTGTCACAGGTGACACGTCAAGCCCTTTTGGGTGACACACACAGTCACCCTGGCTCCTGGGTATGTAGTGCTTGCTTGTTCTTAAAGTGCAGAAAATCCCAACTTTCAGTTGAAGATTTAGCAAACAAATTTCAGCAACAAAAGTCACTAATGTAAATAATTATTTGTTTTTGCTTTTAATACATATATCAAAAATATATTTTTTTTACTAGAGCTACAAATATTACAAAATTATGGATATTTCTAGAAGTGACACAGCACCCGAGTTAAGCTAAGTTTTTTTGTGAATTTTAACACACCGAGCTCAAAAGGTTAGCCATCACTGCCCTAAGCTCTGAAGTCTGTGCCATTCTCTGGAGTTTTCTTCACAGCCGTCTTCAGAGATTAGGCACTGGCTTCAAAGCTCTGGGTTTCAGAGCAGCACCCCCATGGGTGCCCCCCCAAACCCGCCCTTAGATCCCACTGCCCGATTGTGATGCAAACACACACTGTATAATCCAGATTTCATGGCTGAAGACATAATGGGGTCTACAGGAAATGCGGACTATAGGTCCAGAAGGACCCATTTAATCTGGATTTCCCTAGTAACTATAACATATGTACAGACCTGATTTTACTCTTGTTTATACTGATTTTATTCTTCTATGGTTTTATCTTTGTATACTTGATATGGTTAAGCGACTAATCAATAAAGTTTATTTATTCATTCATTCATTAGTACAGGTGGAAACAAATATGGCACTAATGGGTCTGCAGTGGAAACGGGGTCTTCCTGCTCTGAGCCTAATGGGTCCTTAATAAGCATGTAGCGCTAGTGGGAAAAAACCCTATGACCACACCATCAGCATACAGTAGTACAGTATACTCTGGTGTATAAGACCACTTTTTAACCCAGGAAAATCTTCTCAAAAGTCAGGTGTCATTTTATATGCCGGGGGTCATCTTCTTATACGGCGAGTATATCAAAACCCTATATTTTAACTGGAAAAGTTAACTGGGCATCTTATATGCCCAGTCATCTTATACACCGAAATACATGGGTATGTTAGTTGCTTTCATATTTGTTACGGTTCAGAACTGCTACATCACTGACATTAAAGCTGGAAAAAAGGTACTAAAATACATCACTGACAAACACCTAAAGCAGGAGTAGGCAAACCACGGCTCGAGAGCCACATGTGGCTCTTTGACCTCTTGAGTGTGGCTCTTCCAGCTTAGGAGAACCCTAATTAAGTTAATAACAATGTACCTACCTATATAGTTTAAGTTTTAAAAATTTGACTCAAAATAAATTTCAGTCATTGTACTGTTGATATTTGGCTCTTTTGACTAATGAGTTTGCTGACCACTGACCTAAAGCATCACTAGAGCCCAAGCAACCTTTCAGGGAGCTCTCTGAATACAGTACAATAATCAACACCCAGTAGCCTGATGTTTAGGCTTGTGGCAGCCTGTTTGTCCCACAAGAGATCTCTACTTATAGACGGAAAGTCTGCTCTCAAATGAAAGTGGTATGAAAATTTCTTTCTTTGTTAATGTGTTTGTTCATTGTCAACTGTGAATTCATCAATCAAGAAATGGAGGTGGTAGTAAATTCATGGATGACAGGTGTATCAACAGCTACTAGTTAAGATACATCTTGAAGGCTAGGGAGACGGGCAGGAGGCCTCCGAAGGACATTTTTAGGGATTCAAGGGCAAGTGAAGGCTTTGCTGTTGTCTTTGGCTTGAGATGCCTATAAGCAACTAGCAGGTCACTGCACGGGACAGGATGCAGGACTAGATGGAGCTCTTATGTCCTTATGTTGCTGTCTTGGTCTTCCAAACAGACAAAGATAGACTGAGGAAGAGAAGAGTCTTAAGAAAGAAATCAGTCAGTGACAAGTTTGGACATCATAACATTTCCTTGAAAGTAAAAAAGAAAAAGAAATGGCACTAGTAGATTTAAAGATAGGCTGTGAAGGTTGGAGACTGAAAATGAACAAGGAAGACAGATATCCTTGAATTATGGGTATAGAAATGATTTACAAAGACCATCACAGATTGCAACACAACAAAAACAAATAGATCAGTTTTGGATCAAATAAAATCTGACTGCTCCCTTCACACAGTGATTGGCACATACTCTGGGCATGTGATGTGAGGAAATGAAAGGCTAGAAGAAAACGTTATTCTTGGCAAGGCTGAGGGAAGAGAAAAAGGAGAACACAACTGAAAATGGATGAAGGAAATAAAAAAAATCATAGTATGTCCTTGAAGAGCTACTAGTTATTACTAGTAATGGAAAAGATAACAAGCACTTCTTTATACAGCAGACCAACTCCAAAATTATTTCAAAAGTCTATTGCTGCAAAACACAAGGATCCTTTTGAGGGATAGCACAGGATTTGCCCAACTACAATTTGAAGCACCATGAAATCTGTAGTGCTCTTTTAATTGAGACCCGGAGAGCAAAAAATAAACATGAGCATCACATGCAAGGAAAACTCTTGAAATGCTGCTTCAGATCTGTGCCCAGCAACAGAATTTCCTTTTTACATCTCTTTCCACTTTCCCTATACTTTTGCAGAGGAAAAATAAGTACATGAGGCAAGCTAGAAATGGGCATTTTATAATGTAGAAACCTTTAAGCCAGGACTCACCAACAACATGCCTCTGAGTATCCTAATGACCCTAAGACAAGGAGATTTTTTTTCAATAGAAAGCCATATAACCAGAAATCTATATGCACACAGGCTGTAAGAGCTGGACTATCAGTTATCAAATCTCAGATGCCAACATAGCCAAATTATTTTATTTTTTAAAAAATCTCTGAAATAGAAATCTAACACAGATCACACTAGGTGACTTGAAAGTAATAAAAAATGGCAGCAGAGTGAAGGTGCTTAGACTGTAATGGTCTACCAGTTTGCGCATTAGCTAATAATGTTTTCAACAACTGTACACAGTGTTCAGATAGGGCCTATTTGGATCATGTGTTACGTGTTGAACAACTGAGTGCTACAGGCTTCCCTAGTAGCAACAAATTCTCAAAGTTCCTCTACTCACTGCCTTGGGAAAAGCAGCACTCAAGAGCAGCTCTAATTTTTCATTCTTCTCTTGAAGAAACCTTTTCTTTCCCAAGATATCTGGTCACATTAGTCAGCAAAGATACAGAAAAGGGGGCAAATCCTGGGAAGGATGTAGATGGACAGGCAGCAAGACAGGGACTTAAAAGCCTATTTGTCTAAACCCTAAACAAATAAGGAGTTTTAATCCATGTGCTTGAATTTGATCCATGTGCAGATCAGACAGCCCTTTATGTCTGGGCTTGGGTAAGAATGAATCTGCAGAATTGTGTTTAGTAGCTAAAAATGTGTCTCTTGTTCAAAAAGTCTTTGACCCTAAGGCATTGCAATGCAATACCCAACATGTATCTTCTACACAAGAACGGCAGAAATAAGATAGACTTATTTAACAGTGGTTTGCAAAGAAGACAGAACATAGTATCACTGTCTGAAATTCAGTAGAGCCAGATTCTTTTCCAAGCTGGAGAGAATCACATCATAGGGACACTTTCCCTAACTAAGATTTCAAGTGGCAAAGAAGCTACCACCACAACTGACTTGCCCAACTTCATGTGGAAATTATTAATGCATGTGCCTCTCTTTAGAAACTAATGTTCATGTCAACAGACCAGTATTTCCATATCATTCAGGATATATAGAATATCCCTCCACCATTTTAGTTGGGAATCACTGAGAAGGGTACAATTTAGAACTCCTGATTGTCTACATGGTGCATCTGCAGGTATCTCTAAGTAGTTTTCTTGTGAGAGATGTAGAAGTGCTTTGCCAATTTCCAGGAAGAGGCTGGGCACTGAACATGTGACTGTGTCCCAGGTAATAGTCCTATCATTAAGATACAGCAACTTTCAATTTGGAAAGTAGTGAACTTTATTCTGGCTTTTGCATGTAAGAAATTAAGTTCATGTTCCTAATATAGTATTCACTATATTTGGTCACTTCTAGTGAATTTCATTTTCCTTTCCAAAAGAACAGCAACTGCTAACTTTTCTTCCTTCACTCATCTTCCCTAAAATGTCTTGTCTACTCAGCTGGCAAGTTTGAGAGCAGCATATACCCCCACTTAGGCAAAAATAGAGAACACACAACTAAGACAGTCTATAAGGCAGAAGTTGCAAAATTTTTTGAAGTTCAGACATAAATCTGAATTTCTGAGAATGTGTTTTGGATCTCTCACTCACTTTTGATTGTACTTTCTGTTCAGCTGCCCCTTTAGCTTTGACAATCACACAGGATTAAAAATATTCCAGGCTTCCTTCACCATTTTGAACTCTTTCGGGTGATTGGGAGGTAACTTACCCCTTAAATGAGGATCACAGCAACAAAGGGGCTTAGAGACCCTGTGGGCACTGTGTTGGGGAACAATACTGTGAAGTACAAGAGGTATCTTTCTTTGTATTAAAAATGATATTACTCACATGACCATAGATCAACAAAAGATCTTCAAAGCAAGGAGTAGGTGTGCACTTCTATTTATGTACCTAACAGATCCTTGTCACAAAAATCATACATAAAGTATATGCAAGACAAAGATACAATGCAAAAAAA
>MTQE01001795.1:3771852-3792724 GCA_014337955.1 Aspidoscelis marmoratus
TTTCCTGGGTTAAAAAGTAGTCTTATATGCCAGAATATACAGTATATTTTAATGGGAAGGGGTATATAAATATTTAAAATAAAACTGCAAGGCATGTTTCTTGCATCGTCTTTGAACCTATGCACCTAAATGCCCTGAAGAATATCGTTTTAAAAATCCAGCTAATCTGAAGAATTATTGCACAATCAAAATAAAAATATTTTTAATTTCTGTTATACAAGCTGTGGTAAAATGCTGAAGTCCACCACCATCAGGAGTGCTATAGGTTCATCCTATCCAATGTAAACAAAAAACAAATGTCACAGAGCAATAGAACTTTGTAGCTGGAAGCGGGCACAAGGATCACACAATTGCAACCCTTACATTGTTCAAGAAAGCAAATTAAACATTCTAAGATAGGCATGATAATTATAGTAACTACACTGCATCTCAAGCAGGAATAGCTAGGACTAACTAATATATCTGGCAGTAGAGTTGACTTTTACATAAGTGAGTAGGAGATCACGCTACACATAATAGTTAAGGAGTGATCACAAACCACTTTATGAAATCATGGTCTCAAAACCTTTGCTGAGGTCAAACCATGACTCCTATTTCTCTTACATTCCTTTATTTCGATAAATAACTCAACACAAACATCAAAAGCTTAACTGAACAAAGTAAATAATGGTCTACACCTAGGCAAGGGTGTTAACGTATATTAAGGCAGCAAATTATCATTAGTTCTAACCACAATTTAGTGTTAGGTCTGCTCTCGAACTTTTCACCAAAATAATATCTTGCCTTAAAATTTCAAAAACTATATTGTGGTTGAGTGGCCCCCTTCAAAATTATGCTGACTTAAATACAGAAGGTCCCTTATGACAGTCAATAGAAGAAAGGAACCTGCTTTGAAAGGAAATCATCTACACACAAATGCCATTCTTGAACCTTCCACATATATGCCAGCCAAGATGCCTACAGCAATGCTCACTTACACCCCCAACAAGGTTTTTTTCATAGACTGCAACGCAAAAATACAGATGCCAACCAATCTCATACAAAATCGGATAAAATCACAGACAAACCAGACAGGACACACAACAATAACCCATTTCACTCCACTCCTGCAGTCCACACTCAAACTGTGGAAGGCACAAGAAGCACCCACATGGACTCAATATTCACCAAAGCCAGTAAAAACTCACCAAATGACTCAAATCCACACACCAAACTTCTTTTTCTCATGGGCAACAAAAGCCACATCAAGCACCTTACTCTTTGCATGAAGACACGTGGGGGAATGGCTGCTGGACCAAGAAGAGAATTCCAGCACGTTGCAGGATTGATGGCTGGCCTCTGGCAGCCAAAAGTACAATACCAAAAATTATTAATTTTCCTTATATTAATATATTAGTACATTTTTGCTTTTATGGTTTTTACTAATTGCTATGTGAAATCTCACTACGGATGAGATTTTACTGTCCTTAAACAGTCACCTTTTCAAATATCCAACACTCTTCCTTTACATGATCTCAGTAACCTATTCAAAAATTGTGTATGATAGCTGAGCATTATTTCCCCAGCACTGCAGGTAAGGAAGATGTTTTTCTAGCAGGTTTGTGCCTGAGGCTCCCAATACAGTGTAGCTGTTTCTGTTCTGTACATAACAGGGATTCCCAAACAGTTAAGAATTCACAGTGAAATTCTGACTACACTGCCAGAAATTAAATGTTTGCAGCATAAAAATTAGTAGGAAACGAGAAAAACCAAGCAAAAGACATGAATTAAAGGAGGCTGGAAAAGAGAACACAGAAGTGAACACTCATTTCTCTGCAACTCAAAGTCTTTATTCAATTTAGAAAGAGACATGTTCAGAAAATTATAGATGGCACATTTATTCAGAGTAATATTAAGCTTTGTAACAATCAGACCAACTTGGACACACAAAGAAGGAACAGTGCTAAAGGAGGCAGGAGTGCTGTTTGGGATTACCTCTAAAATGACCAAAGCTATTATCTCAGTTTCTATGGCCCATGGGGAAAAGTCTAAAACTCCAATATTCTCACTGAAATGAAAAGATTCAATTTTTATGCTCACAAATCCAAATCAAGCAATTAAGATGAGCTTAAATGCCAAAAAGACATCTTTAAGGAAAAGTGGCTATAACCTTGGATGCATGATTAATCTTTCAAGATATTCAACAATTGCCCACTTTCTCTTTCTCTTATGAAACTTTTTCCAAAATCCAAATACCTGAACAATTGTTTCCTTTCTCAGGAGCAACTACAGATGTCTGGTTAGGGCAGAGGACAGTCTAGGCCAGAAACAAGTTTTTGTAACCAGATGTGTCTTCCTTTTACCTGCTCCAATGCAACTACAATGAAAAGTTCAGAGCCTCAATTTGCCATCAAGTTATATTTTACAAATCTAGACTTCTTAACAGATTATTTGGCAACTGTATGTTTCAGGATGTTTTCTGATGTTTCATTTTATTACAGTATTTTGTAACTTTTTTGCTTTGCTTATTAAGAACCTTGTTATTTACGCCTAGACTACTGAATATGTTCTGACCTGGAAGCCTCACTTCATCCAAAATGCAGCAGCCTGTTCCTAACCACAGGAAATAAAATAGTGTGACCCCCACAATCGCATTTCAGTAGTTGCACTGGGAACCTATCTGTTTCGAGGCCCAATTCAAAGTGTTGATTTTGACCTATAAAACTCTAGGGCCTAGGCAGTTCAACTCCTGGACATGTCTGAGTCATTAACTGTTGTCCAATTAAAACACATCCTGTATTTAGCTAACTCTTTAGATCTCAAAGTCCCTGGTTTTTGTGAGATATCGGAAACATGAGCCAGGAAGAGTCTTTTCAGTTGCAGTTTGCACTATCTGAACTCTTTTAACATCTTTGCTGATGTCTTTTTTAAAACCACCAAAAGCATACTTTTTCACCTGTGCCTTATTCAATAGGGTGACCAACTGTGACTATTTTTTACTTTGTTTCACTGATGGCTTTTTTGCTTTTGTAAACTGTGCTGAACCTTGTGTAACCCAATTATACAAATCAAATAAAGTTCAGAAGACTAAGTGAAGAAACTGAAGAAACTATGCTGAAGAAATAGAACAGCTCTTTATCATTATGTTAAATCAAAGATTAGCAGTACAGACAAACCACAGTATCTTTCATTGCAGAGTTTATATTCTAACTTCTCATCTACAATACTTCAGCTTACCTCACTGTGGGCCAGACTGATCTAGTGGTTAGGGAGCCAGACTCTTATCTGGTAATAACAGGTTCGATTCTGCCCTCCCCCATGAAGCCAGCTGGGTGGCCTTGGGCTAGTCACAGCTCACTTCTGAGCTCTCACAGCCCCACCCACCTCACAGGGTGTTCTGTTGTGGGGAGAAGAATAGAAAGCTTTGTCAGCCACTTTGAGTCCCCTTAAATGGGTGAGGAAAAGCAGGGTAGAAAAACCAAATCTTCTTCACTGCATCAGTGGTTCAGTGTATTCCCAAACCCACATTTGGGTTTGAAATACAAAACCACACACAGTGTCACATATATTTACACTGGAAAACAAAAACTGGGGTTGCAGCCTCACTAATTAGCTCTTTCGTAAAAAGGCTATTTGTACAGGCTCCGTCTACCTACTATGAAGTATATCAGCTATAAGTGACTGAGGCAATATATATATAGCTTGGAAATAAGGTGGAGAGAAACCCAAGGAGTGTGAACTGGTCAATGATTTCAGACACTGAAAGGCTCTGCTAACAGCAGGTATTTTGCTCCTGTAAATTACATCAACAGCTTTGCCTGTAAAAAGCTTATGCACACAGTTTTCTACAACTATAGCTGTTAAATGAGCAGCACAGGAATTCTTGGTGATATGCAGTCACAGCCAATGTTACTCCAATATCTATATCACAAGAATATATGAAGCATCTGTAGTTGCACATCCACAGTTCACCACCACGGTCTTTGGACTGCAATAAAGTAACTGGATTTTCACAATTAACTGCACTATTAAGCCAACAGACCAGTTTTTATATTAAAATAATATTTCAGTAATTATATCAAGACACAATGCATGGCAAAAGAACCAAGTGCTGCTATGTTTATGTTGAAGAACTAAGACTAGGGAAATCAACTAATATTTCAGTTATGTGACAATTATGCAACACCATAAAAAGAGGTGTAAAATATCTCCAAATGTCAGGGCTCTGGAGCAAGGAAGATTATTCTCACCTTGAATTTTTGTTGTTGAGTACTGCAGAACAGTGTCCAACTCCTGGTTGGTTGCATAGGCACCTCTATGCAGTTTTCTTGGCAGAAATTCCCTACTTCCTGGGAGAGGATCAAACCTCTGCTTTCCAGACAGTTTGCTCTACTACTGTGCTATAGCCACTCCCTATCTTGGACTTTATACTCCATTTTAAAGATCTTAGGGACAGAAGATTCCTCAGACTACATTTGCCTGCTTTTGGGGTTTTTCCACTGACCTCCCTTACTCCAGATCTAAGATGATCTGAATCTAAGGAATGGGTCCTTCAACTAATCTGGATCTAGTAGACCCAGATTAAAAGAGGTACACGATGCATCCCCACATGCAGGGCAGCACCCAATAGCAATGGGTGCTAGCCCGCCCGCAGTGGAAACGCCAGAGCACCCATGTGGCAAATCCGGATCAACCCACATGGGGCCCAACTGTCACCCCCAGTTTTTGGGAGGACAGGGGCTGCAATCTCAGTAGACGCTCTGGATATTCTTTGAAGATTCTCTGGAGCGATCTGCCGCAAACTTCGAAGATTCTCCGGAACCTTTGACAAAGGTCCGTAGGATTGGCATTGCTCTCACGTGGGGTCCTCTTCGGAGCCTGTGCTACTCTTCGGAGCCAGCTTCGGAGCTGGCTTCAGAGATTGTGCACAGGCTTCGGAGCTTTGGGTTTCAAAGGGGGTCATGGGCATGCCCCCCAGAGTCCCCCCTAGATCCTATTGCCTGATCGCAGTGGAAACACACTCTGTATAATCTGGATTTGATGCCTGAGAACCCCATTGTAGACCGCTTTAATGGGGTCTGTAGGAAATCTGGATTATAGATCCTGAAGGACCCATTCAATCCAGATTTCCCTCAAATTGGTGGAAACAAATGCAGCTCTAACAGGGTCTGCAGTGGAAATGAGGTCTTCCTGGTCTAAGCCTGGTCCTTAATGGGTACTTAGTGCTAGTGGAAAAAACCTTTGTCTCAAAAGCGCTACCTTAAAAACAGAAGAGGAGGAACACAGTATCAAGATGACAAAGTAGTACTGTCCTTACAGCTTCTCTTTACTCCAAATCTCACGTTGAAGAAGCTGTAGAAGCAGGTGAGGACTATTGCTTAGGGCTCTCAATAGATCTACAGTGCTTAGGCCTCAGATCCAGTATAACTGGGGAAGATAGAAGCAAGGTGCTCTATTCAGAGATCTTATGGATTCATAAAGAAGACCCTGAAGAACAATTCCAACTGATTGTCTACCCAATCTCCATCAAAACCCAAGAGTTGGGTCCAGCACTAAAACAACCACATTACAAATTTCACTCATTCTGCCACTCCAGCAGTACAGACCAATACTGAAAAACATGGCTAGCATCAGTTCCAGCCAATGATCAGGAGGGAAGCTGATACTCACAAGATGTTGATGGGCCTGGACTAAACCCCAAAGATATTACCAGAAAGCTAGTGGGGTCCTACCAATAAGAATTAGGGCACAGAAAAGGCATGTTTTCAGCTACTCAACACAGATCTCAAGGTTTGGACACGGGCTCAGCTCAGGCAAGGAGGCATAGCGCTTACTGCTACTCTACCTGTGCTGCTGCTCTACTGCCTTCCTGCAGTGATTTCTACAGGCCAACACTGCAGAAAGGCTTCTCTGATTATTCTCAAAACATGGGACCAGAGGGCAGGAAGGTAAGTGCTACCCCTTGCAGACCAGGAATACCTGACCTGTTTGTGACAAAGGGCACACTAACAGTCAGTCACTTCTTCCAGGCCATACGCAGGCAAAGGCATGCAGTTCTTTATTTATTTAGTTGCTCGCTTACTATTTTTATACAGTCACCCAGTACCTTAGGCTTCTGGGTTGCTTATAGAAAAGCAAGAGAAAAGCATAAAACCCATAAACTAAAAGCTGATAAAGACATAATAAAACTGGAAAACTATAAGTTAAAACAGCAGCAAAGCCAATTGATATTTTCCTCTAAATTTTCTACAGATGAAGCTGCCTACACCTGGACAAGGAAGAGGAAACACATAAATCTAATGCTGATTGGCTGTAGCAAGTTATTTGTTTGCGTTTTTATCCTGTCCTGTACCCAAACAATGAATGGTAATGAAAAATAAGAAGCAAGTAAATGATAAACCACTTCAATAATATGCCAGCACTGCATCTGACAAAAAATAGGAACTCCAGGATTCTCCCAGCTACCAATTAAAAATCAGAATTCCAATGTTTTTAGGGTTCTTTAATAAGCCAGTTGAAAAACCATGCAATAAACTAATGCTCCCTCCAGGATGTATATCCACAGCGCCATACAGAAATGGATGCAAGGTAAGGTTAATACAAACAAGATTCGTGAATCCACAGCTAATGTAATTTTAAGTCATAGTCACAGCACAGAGCAGATGCACTATAATACCTATAAAGGTTTTTTTATTTTAAAATATTTCTAGAACATCTGTCAACATAGTACCTTTTCAACACAGTTTACATAAAAATACAAAAACATCAATGAAATAAAAGATAAAAAGATTGCTCCCCAATTAAAAGAAAACTTTTGTAACTTTTGAAATGTATCATCCACAAAGGCAACAATAAAGAAGGCAGTTATGAGATTAACAGTTACTGGAAGGAGATTTGAAAGATGGGTTTCCAAAACCTTCAGAAATAATGACTGATTAAAGGCAACAAACCTCGCCATTCTGATAGTTTACATAAGCAGCTTCAAGTGGATACGTGCAAGAATGTTCTAAACACTCAAAATCTGATCAAATTCGATTGAATGTGGACATTCAAACGTGAATAGAATGTCTACACATTCAAATGTAAACATTCAAACGAATTTCGAATGTTCCGAAACATTTCTTTGAATAATTCAAAACATTTGAAGGTACAGATACGAATGTACACATATGTATCTGTATGCACCTCATATGTATCTGTATGCATTTGTGTGTAGATACATATGACACATATGAATGTTGTCAACATCCTTATCTTCAAATACAAATCTAACATTTGAATGAATAGATTTGAATGTATTCGATTAGAATTTTGTTGCATTCAGATTCTAAACATTCAAATCAAATAGAATGTTTTGACATTTGATTCAATTTGAATTCGAATGCAAGAAACATTTGTGCACATCCCTAGCTTCAAGTGGCTTCTGACAGGTAAACACACAATCGGATGACAAGAGCTGTCAAACAAGGATGTGATACCATTGGGAATGTAGTATGCAAACAGCAAGTGGTGATACCTTTGCTTTTCCTCACACACCACAATAAACAGCTTTCGGGATCCCTGATTACGGGCAACTAACATTATGAAATGGATTTCAGTCCTATTTTGTGGCAAAGGTGAGCACACTGAGGTTATGCCTGTAACACTGAGCCATGTAAGAATCAGATAACAGCATCCAAGACCTCAACGTGAACCCCACATCTAGTTTTTATAAACTATTGAAAATAAAGCCACTGCCAAAACATTTCCTTTACACTAAGAGCACAAGCAGAGGTGCTAGAAAAATGATTAATGACCTGTCTCTACCCACCTTCACAAACATTCACTATGCATGTGGCTATCTTTTATATGAGCAATGCTAAGTTTAGAAAATTGTTGGCGTAAGGCTAGATCAAAGATGTTAACAATGGCATCATAATGTAAAAAGACTGCCAGCATCAATGCACACATAAAACAAGGAAATAAGTGTAAATGGAGTGCACAGAAGAGATGAGACCCCATTATTCAGAGGGGACAACCTAGGAAAATTAGCGGCACGATAAAAGTTACGAACTGTATAGGAACAGCAAAGTTGCTAGGGAAAAATAAGTAATGTGTATAAGACAAAGGTATACTGAAGACTCTGATAAAGCATACAGCGATCTCCGACCTTTTTTCACCTGAATACTTGGAAGCACCATTCATAATAGTTGCTGTTATTTCTGATTTATATAGTGTACCTGTAAGTACCTTTTTCTGCCATTATTCAATTTTTTTCATGTAGCCCGAAATGTGCACATACTTTAGGTTGGCAATCCCTGCCCTGCGGTTTCTAAACATTACACAGGGGTTGGAATATTCAAAACACAGGATTCGAACGCAGGAATCACAACTTAGCCCACATAAAGGGTAAAACGAGTCAGAGACCAGGCCAATGACTTTTCCAGAGTTGCCGCCAAAAGGAAGTTACCAGTGCACTCAGGCGACTGTCAAGACCTCAGCATCAACACCAGATGTGCATGTGTTTGTACACAGTCTGATTGACAGTCTGGTTATGAAGCAAGCATGAGAAAGAATAAAGGGGAGCAAGGAAATATGGCAACCTTTCTACCTCTGCCTACATTCTCTTTCCAAGACACCCAAGACAGGGAGGAAGCAGCAGGAATACCAGGAGTATATTCTTGACCTAGAAAAGCGCTCTTGCTTTGCTCAACTTCTCTAACTGGACAACATGGTAGAACACAGGATGTGGTGGCAAAGCCAAGAAGAAGAATACTTGAACAGTTGCCCTTGTTTATGCATACATGCAGACCCATTCACTTTCATGGCATACCAAATAGCCCTGGGAGACCACAAACATGAAGCAGAAAACTGGTCCATTGAATAAAAACCCAAGCACCTCCTTGTTTCCTCACCTACATTATTTCACTCACTGAAAATGATCCACTGTAGGAATTGAACCTAGCAAGACCAGTCCTCCCTTCCTAACCAGTCAAAGAGTGTCTTCCAGATGAAGGTTAAAACCCGCAATTTTCCCAGGACTATACTGCCAAACGTTAACTGTGGTATTCTCAATATAGTCCTAGGTTAGTGAAGTGATAACCCGCAATATTGCTATTACAGGAAATCCAGCAATGATGTCGAGGTTTTCTTAACAGTAATATTCACCTCCCGGTCTGCCAGCCTGTTTCATTAGTCTCACTTTCTGCTACCAGAAGACAGCCAAGCATGCAAACAACAAAATAATGTGGGCAGGCACTTAGCTGGCTTCTGGTAGTACCAAGCAAGATTATAACAAAACAAGCCAGCATACACGTCTATAAGCCTGGGACTTTCCAAGTGTCTGGTAAAGGGCAACAAGCGGCAATCACAGGACCTTTTTTAGATCCCACACTGCCTCTGGCTGTCTGAAGGCAGCCAAAGAGCGGAAAAGCAAAGATGGCGATCGTTTCTGTAAATTCCAAGACACTGGCTGTGTTCACACCCAAGTTTTAATCCAGTTTCAGTCCACTTTCAGAGTGAGAGAACACATCAACAAAGTGACTAGTAATTTTCTTTTTCACTTTATCTAAACCAAAGGTGCATTTTCTGAGTTAGATAATGCCAAAAGAAAACAGCTTTTCACTTTTCTGACGTGTTCTGTCCGTCCTGAACCTAGATTAAAACTTAGGCGTGAGTGCAGCCACTGGTTCAATTCAGGTTAGACACATGGTGTCCAACTGCCCCAACGTAACTACTCAAAGAAACATTAAGTTTAAAGAAACTGCGTTCCTGCCATTCCTGATGGCACACCATCCCTGTCAGCACACCATCCCAGCTGAGAAAACGGCTATTGGAGTCCAATAAGATCTAGAAGGATATGAAGTAAAGCATTCCAAAATCAGGACACCTGAATAAGCAGACATAACACCAGTGAAGTGAGCAGCTGTTCCATCCTCTCTTACTTGCCCACGTTCCTTGTCAGTTAGTGGCCCGGCTGCTCTCTTATTTGCCACACTGATAATACAGAAAGAGAAGCTACGCAAAATTAGATTTCCCTTGCTCACTCGTCCTGTATGCCAAGTCAAAATAGTTTCCTGCTGTGCAAAAGTTTCTACCTGTCCTCCCGCCTTATTTTGGCGGGCTGCATGACGGAGAGGATTTGGCCCCTGAGGGCCACGAAAAGCAAGCGAGCATCCGCCAATTCTGCTTACTTTAACTCTTAAATAGGGAGGATGAGGCCAGCAAGCCCCAATTGCCCTGCTCTTAACTCTGCTGGGAGGAAAAGTGCAGGTGAGGTCAGGTGAGGCAGCAAAGCACACAGCCCCACCGGATGGCAGAGTAATAGAGACAGGGCCCAATCCTCTCACTCCACCAGGAAAGAGAAGGCGGAGGGGCAGATAGCAGATGGCAGGCACGCCTTCTGAAGGGAGTCACAGGGCCCAATCCCCCAACCCGTGCAGTCCAGAAATAGCAACACAGCAGCCCACTGGCCCTGGCTCTTTCCCTCCGTCTCCTCCTCTCCCCTCTCGGAAGCACAGAGCTGGTACGAACTGGCCCAACGGTGGGCTAGAGATGAGGAGCCGCCGCCGCCACCCTGCTGGCATCGCACCTCAGGCGAAAAGACCACCTGGGAAGTCAGCACGAGCGGCAGCAGCTCTCCGAGGGGGAGACCACCTGGCTCAAAGGTACCGCTCGGGGGCACGAGCTCCCGCGGAAAGCAGGAGGGTCGTCACCCTTCAGCAGGCAGGGGCGAAGCCAGAGGACTGGCACGAAGCGGAGAAGCCCGCCGGGCAGCGGGCAAGAGTCACCTCTGACCTGAAGGCCCTCCGTCCCTCAGCCCGCGCGTCCCTCCGTCCATCGTCCCTCCCTCGGGGGCACGCCCCGCGCCTCCCTCACCCACTCCTCCCCTCGTAGGGATTAGGGTCGGCCCCTCCCATTACTGGGCAGAGGGGATCGCTGCGAGCCTGTGACGCACTCAGGGGCCCTGGGCGCGCAGCGGGAGAAAAGGGGAGGAGAACCCGCACGAGCGGAGGCAAACGAAGGCGGCCGCATCCCCGCCGCGCATCCCCCGCCGCACGACATGGTCCCGTCCCGAACTCCCACGTCAGGGATTCGATGGTCCAACCCAGCGCTTCCCTCGTCCCTCTCCCCCTCGGGTCACTCACAATCTCTCCTCATCGCCGCTCGGCGCCGCCGCCATTTTCTTCGCAGCGAAGAACCCGCGGGGGGGAGGGGGGGACCGAGCCGGAGAGGAAACCCGGAGAGTCAGGCCCCGCCCCCTTCGCTGCCATTGGACGCCGGTCCCCTTCACTCAGGACGTTCGCAGAGAACTATTGGCCGAGGGTTCTATACACGGGCAAGGCTGCCCTGCTCCCGGTGACGGTTAGAATTGGCGGGAAGTGCTGTCAGTTACAAGGATAAAAAATGGGTGGGGGCAAATGCCCGCGCTGTTTTTGATTGGATTGTGAATGATACCGACCTAATGATTGGCCCTTCGGTTCATCGGTCACTGAGGGAGAGGGAGGTCCAGAGTTGCAGCCTAAAGGGGTTTGAAATGTAACGGATCTAAGGCTTTTAATTTGTTTTGTTTTGAATCATGCCTCTCAGCTGTCCCTCCCCTTTCATAAATACCTGAGCTGCTGCTGCTGCTTCTGTGCCTGTGCCACCTGCCTCTGGAAATTTCAGAGTGTCGACCATTTGTGAGAACCCAATTTCTATTATGAGGTCCTTAATTATCCACTTACACCAAGGTCACGTTACTACAGCCTCTACCTAATGAGTAAGTGACCACAAGGTGCCTGAAGTCTATAATGCAGAGGCCTCTTTTCATGATGCTCATGCCAAGGAGGCCTTAAATGACCCATCTTACACTTACCCTCCAGTTTCTGAAATTTGGAATAAAATCGCCCATGGTTCAAACTGAGTTAATTTAGAGAACCATCAGGCAAGCGTCCCTTAAAGGGAAACCAAATCTGAGAAGGGGCATCCCCTCGATTTTTTTTCCTTTTATTTTGATGGGGTAGTTCTAGTGAAATCAGAAAAGGGTTTTGCCTTTGATATATACGCTCCAAAGGACGTTGGCCAGAGGAAAGCAGCAAAGCCCCATTTAAGGCACTGTGACACCAGAACAGAAAAAAAGGGGTCAAGTATTTTTTATTTTGACAATTTCAACTTGGGAAGCCAGAGCTGGGAACAGGGCAATCTCCTTTTTAAAATACTTTAAGAGGCACCACAAGGAATACCAAGCAGGAGATGGGATAGTCCCCATTTTTTATTATGACAATGTTTAAGGGAAATCAAAGTAGGGAACCGGTCAAAATTCCCCACACCTTGTATTTAGTTTTGACATTCACCTCAAGGGAGGCAGAGCAGGAAAGGAGGCAGCCCCCTTTTTTGTCTTTACCAGCCCCCTTTTTTGTCTACCAGCCCAAGGACTTTTAAGGAGAAATGGGATGGGAACGAGAACTGGGTAAGTTTGCAGCATGCAGGCGATGTTTGTCCACTAAGTGAAAAGATACTGGTAATTTATCATAAGGGAACCGTCTTCCACATTAAAGGTCTTTTGGAATTATAATAAAGATCAATTAAAGTTATACATGGGTTGAACAGTATAGCTTTTTACAAATGTTTGTTTCAAGGTGAGCCAATGGCAACAACAGGACAGCCAACCCCTTAAGACTTGCCACCAGGACCTTCTGGCTAAGAGCAAAGATTTGGAAAAATTATCAAGGCTTACCTCACCAAAGAGAAGGAGTCATTCTTGACATAACACCATGATTTATTCCCATGAACCATCACACAGTACCAAACTATGTTGGGCCGGAACATGCAATCTACAGAACAGAGATTCACAAAAATGCAAAATGAACAGTTTGGTACCAAAAGTGACCATTAGGCAAACCCTTCAACCCCAGATCTAGAACTGACTGGACCATTAATTGCATGGTTGTGAACTGCCTCTTGCACGCACAGCTTGCTCCTCCACTGTGCCTCTCCCTATTTCTACTATTACACATGCAGCATCACTCTATCACACAGCCAGTAATGCACAAGCAAGGCCTTCTGGAAATCAAGGCATGCATGGCCCACTGCGAGAACCCATGGTCCTCTACTTCCAGAAGGCCTAGTAGCAGCTATGACCCAGGCCACCAGGAAGGTGAAGTTTAGCAGAGAAGGTAAAGTTGTGGATGCAATGGGAGATGCTGGGATACAACAGAAGTACATAAAGACCGGAGACCAGCACATGATTGTGGGATGCCAAGCATGCAAAGGGAGAAGGAGAATCAAAGAAAACCTTAAATTCAGTTCGCTACCAATCTCCCAAATTTTTAGTGGGATTTGGTTTAGTACTGAACCACCCAGGAGGAACTCTGGAGACTCTTATCAATTTAAGTCCACAGAATCATAAAAATGAAACTAAGGCTGCATCCAGACGTTAGTTACTTATTCTCCTATATTTAGATATTCTGAAACAAAGCAGGAGTAGCCATGCCTTATTCTGGAATATCCAAATGTACCATAATTAGTAGCCAGCATCTGGATGCAATCCCAGTGAACAAATATCAGTCAAGGACCTTTTCTGCACTGGGCCTTATTCCAGATTATATCCCAGGATACAGGCCTGCAGTCCACTTGCTGGCTCAGATTACGATAAGCTTTAGGTGGGGCCTTCCAGTCTGCACCAGCATGCAGATGTCAGTCCCATGTTCCTGATATAATCTAGAACAGTGGGTTCCCAAAGTTGTCTGGGCTACGACCCATCTAATATAAGTTTACCAACTTGGGACCCACCTCTAGGAAATTTAACCGTTACCAATATGAATAAAGGACTTTTCAAATAACAAAGTTTTAATACAATTTTTTTATTACTTAATTCTACAGGCAGGGCCCACTCAATATTCGCTCGCGACCCACTAGTGGGTCCCGACCCATAGTTTGGGAAACCCTGATCTAGAATAAGGCTCAGAGCAGAAAGGATCCAAAGCACTACAGATAAGTGGTCCAGTCTACAAATGTAAAACAGTGGCATCTCAGATATAAGGTGCCATTAAGAACCAGTGAATTGATATAGACAGGAGTGCTGATGGACATTGGAGAGTTCTATATACTATATGGGAGGAAAAGCCTGCTAGAAGGTGTTCATCACAGTCAAGTAGAACCTAGGGGAAATCCAGCAATCCAAAGGTCAAAGGGTTTCAATATAGATAACAACAGTCATCACTTGCTAATGATCATGGCTATCCCCAGAAATGACTATCTTACAGAACTCATGTTAGGATGGACTATGCAATCACCTGTTTCTTTTAACAGCTGAAGTCGATTGCTGACAATTATTTTTATAATGATAAAATCTAGTGCATTACACAAGAGAAACCCACACATTCAGTTATGTTATAAAGATAATGTTCTGCGCATTTCATAATTAAGCTTTCTTGAACAAATAACTTAAAAAAACATTTCAGTCATCACAAAAGCAATATGCTTATGTGCCCTGAACAGTGACAACATCTATAAGCAGGAACATATTAATAAAATTATTCATTACATACTATGTCTTATCCATTAGCTGTCTTACCTACAAGTTTTCTGTGTCTGCTTGGCTACTACACCAGACTTTGGCTGACTCCAGCCAGCAGGTAGATATATCACTAGCAAGAGACGATGTGGCCATTATTGCTTGTTAGATAGGACAGTGTGTAGCACATCACTGTCTTTTCGTGTTTTAATTACCTGCACAACTAGGTATTCAGCCAGTACTATTTACTCAGAAGTACATGTTGCTGCCACCACAATCAGTTTTGGCCTCCATGTTTGTGTGGTGGACGAACAACAATAATGGCTCCATCTGTAAGGTAAGTGCTAGGTTTTCCAGCAATAATTCTAGTGTTTTTAGGGGCATACGGCAAGGCTATGGTAGGGTTACTACAGGTATGTGTTGCAAGTCCATCATAGCTGTGCCATAATGGCACGACATTCCCTCAGTATGGATGATGCTTTTAATTCTGTGGGTTCCCCAGCTAGAGGGTCTCCGTGGTGACATCACACCAATGCTTAAACAACTGCACTGGTTGCCAGTTATAACTGCCTGGCATATTGGACCCCAAACCAAAGTAACTTTAAGAACACTTCTCCCCTTAAAAATCTGGGAGAACTCCAAGACCATTTGCTGGTCCAACATAATAGGGTATGCCACTTCATGATGGCTCACAGTTGGGCCTTCTCCATGGTAGGGCCTACTTTGGGGAATGTCCTCCCCTCTGATATTTGTTTAGTGCCTAAAACTAGTTTTTAGGTGCGTAAAGACATAGCTCATCACCCTGTAATTCCCATTTAAATCTATTTCAGGAAGGCACCTGTATTCAAACTGTTTTCTGCCTGGAATGGCATGGTTACACCTTCCTGCGGTAGCAGGACAGAGAGGTGAGGGGGCAGCAGCAGGGGCAGTAGAGGCCAAGGAAGTCTGGTTAGGAAATACTTCAGATCTGGGGGAGGGGGGAGGAGGGGACAAGATAAAACATCACATCTCTGAGGTATGGAAGCAGCGATGGGCAGAGTCCTGGCTCCAATCTCTTTCTCCCTCCTCCTCCACGTTGAAAAGACATTAAAACTTTAATCCTATGTTAGCCCAAATGAAGGAAAACCTGAATAGAGGGAGGAAAAAAATTCTTTAAAAAAAACGCTGTAACCAGCTGGGCTGGAATTTGGGCGGAAGGATTAAAGTAAAAGTGTAACCATGGTCTCTGTTGAATGGTTGTTTCCATTATAACCACTCCAATTTTAAAATATATAATTGCTTGTACCATTTTAAGCATACTTACACTTGTTTTTAATGCCTATATTTTTTTTATAATTTTTTATAATTTTATAATGCAACCTTAAAACTTAAGATTCTCAATATAAAGTCTCATATACCTTTATATCGCATCATTCAGTTGTTAACTATAAATCACTTCCTCTGTTCTGGGTCTCCTTTTTGGTGCTCCTCATAAGTGGTTTTTCCTTCTTTCATCTGTCCATCATTTTTAATACCTATTTTTATTCACAACGTCAAGATTTTTTAAATTTATATAAATATTTTCTAAAACCTTTTTTAGGCGGCCTAATCAGTAAGCATCACTTCACTGATTTTGGTTGGCAACGGTAGGAAAGATGTGCTGTGCACTGTGTCTTCTAAGGAAGAATGTCCCAAAAAACGAACATTTTTCTAGCTTGGAGTTCAAAGTAGCACAGAGGAAGAATCCTAGATTTGGAATTTAGATCCTCCAAGGTAGCAGTGGGCAAAAGCGAGCACTTGTAGCTTGGAAGCTCAGTTTAGTAAGAGGCAATCTTCTTTAACTTAAAAGAAAATAACAATGCTCAAATTCTGTAATAACATGGAGCATTTTATTTATTTATATTTTTATTCTACCCTATACCCTGAGGTCTCAGGATGGGTTAAAACATATAAAATGAAGATATTAAAACCATAACCTAGAGGTTTGGGTGACAAAAAAGAAAAAGCCAGCGGCTACAAGCATTGTTTAGAGCAACCACAGAAATGGCCACAACCCAAGTTTCACTGGCAGAAGCAAGAAGTTAGCTGCTAGGAGCCGCTTAGACTGCTCAACAATATAACTGATAACAGAAGAATTGCCACAGCACAGTTTTAGGATGGGAGACAAAAATCAAAGAATTTACTGATTAGTCCAGGGACCATATCCTTACATATCCTCGGGCAGGTTAAAATAGTTCTCTCCCCAGGTTCAGGAGAACTCATCCCCCTATAATTCTGCCCTAGTCTGTATGAGGTGTAGTTTTTTGATTTGGGTGGACTTTAAAAGGAAAGGCGCAACCTTTACCTGCTTAATAGTTATGTATAGGTTGGAACCCTGCAAGGGGAGGAGGAGGAATTTGGCATTTGGGACCCACAAATTCCTATTTTTCAGAAATGAGAATTTTTTTCTCTCGCAGAGGTGTAGGGTATGGGTTACAAATTAGTAATGTATGTGAGAGGAAAGCAAAGACGACCAGAGAGCTGACTAAGAACCCCACAGCCCCAAGCAAACAAAAAGGAAACCTGAGGCACTGGGCGGCGCTCTCATGCAAGCCCTCCCGTAAATGGAGCAAAACGTACCACAAAACCAAAGGAACTGAGAACCGAACACCCCCGGCCGTGTGTACCGGCACAGGACTCTGCTCTCCCACCCGGCAGATGCTCAACTCGTGTGAAAACCTCACTCGCACACACAGATAGGCACTCAGCCCAGATTTCGAGGGGAAGAGGTAGAGTCAGAGTGTAAGTGAGGCCAGGCCAGCCGGGCTCAGGACAGAACAGGATGAAAGAGTCGCTCTCAGCGCGTCCCTTATGGCTTATAGCAGTGGTTCTCAACCTGTGGGTCGCGCCCCCTTTGGGGGGTTGATCTTCTCTTTCACGGGTCGTTATGAAGTAGCAACAAAAATAATTTTATGGTTGCGGGTTAAGGTTAGGTTGGGGGTCACCACAACATGAGGAACTGTATTAAAGGGTCGTGGCATTAGGAAGGTTGAGAACCACTGGCCTATGGACTCTTCACGGCACGAAAAGATCGTCAGCGTGCCTGTGCCGCCAGCCGGTTGCTCACGGGTTTACGTCTCCTTCCTTGCCGCCGCCCGGCACTCAGGCTTGTAAGACGGCGGCGCTGGGGTCGGAGAGGCCAGTTACTAACTGAGCGGCGGATGCAAGCAAGTTGTTGGACCGTTAGCTTAGGTTTCCCTTAACTTAGCTCAGTCCAACTTCCGTTTCCTCCTTTCTCCTCTTTCTTCCGAACTCGTTGAATTCATTCTGTTATTACCCGGAATGTGGGCAGAGAAAAGTAGCCAATTGTAGCTATAACGCATCCCCTTGGCTAGATAACGACGTGCTGAAGTTTCTTCTCAAATAGTCACACAATCTGCCAAAAGGATTCTCCTACAAAACCATCATCCACAGCATTACCCAGTTATGCATGTCTGCTGTGATCTGTGAGAATATCACACTTGGGCGTTTAACTTTGAAATGGTCATATGACTGATCAAATAAAATTATTATTATATCATTATTATTACACTGGGCGGTTGAAGTCCAAAGAAACATTTGAACATAAGTGTGAGGGAGAGAAGCAGGAAATCAAGTTTAATATGCGAATGCAAAGAAGAGGATCGGAAGTCAAAAACGTAGCGTTGATGGTTGATAAGATATTTGTTTTTAGTGTGGTAACTGATATTAGACATTTTATGTTTGTTAGATAATAATAGTAGAAACATAACTTATTTTGAGGCCAATGCCAGACAAGATTAATGGCACATCTATGTGTTTGCAGCCTTTTCATAGCCATTTTGCTTGGATTTCTTCCATGACCATTCGCGAGATGGAAATAATTGCAGCACAGTTACAGGTAAGCACAAGAATCTTTTGGTCTTTTAGCTCTGAGCCAAAGATTTTTGTGGCACCCAAAACTATTGTATTATAAGGCAGAAAACTGTTTCTGGAAGTAGTATTTAGCCTTAAAAGATATACAGAACCCTATTTTTCTGACTGCCTGTGTGCCTCCTGCCTCTCCTTGCATTTAACAGAGATATTTTAAAATACAAGGATATGGTAAATATTTTAAAATTTGAACTTACTTAAAACCATTATTTTCTAAATCAATTTCCCTTTAAATGCTCGAGTAAGTGGCTGCAGTGGCAAATTAGCAGGTACAGAAAGATGCTCGTCACAATTGGTTTTTTTAAATTCTAAATTAAACTGCAATTCCATCCTCAGTTACTTCAAAGTCAGGCCTTACTTTTTTCTGAAAATCTGTATTCTACAAAAGTTCTTAAAAATCAGTAGGACAGGTATTTATTTAATTTTATGGTGCTGTAGTAAAGGACGTATGGTTTATTTTTCCATATTTAGACCAATAGAGGTACCAATAAATTATTAGTGAGGTTGATAAAATAATTCAGACCTCATGCCTATACTGCCATCACTGTTTTGAAACCATTGTGGTGATAAAAAAAGTGTCTTATTTAATGTTATATTGTTACCCGCCCTGAGACCTTCAGGTATAGGGCAGGATAGAAATACAAATAATAAATAAATATAAATAAACAGTAAGAAACATGACTGTCAACAAAGGGGCAAAAGTAGATATGGTAAATCACAAACCAGTAAGGTAAATTTCCATACAGGCTAAATTCTTTATTAAAATAAATAAAATTCTATAATAGATTCTTAAGCAGTCTGAGGAACTGGGAAAACAGTAGGTGGTTTACTATGATAAGATAAGCTTAGCAAGAATATATCACAGACCAGCCTTTCAGTTATTACTTTTCAAGGCCAGCATTTCTGGGTCTTAAGTAGATATATTGTGTCCAACCAAAACATCCAACATGGAACTTTTTACATAAGTATGGTGTATATTATTAAGAGCTCACCTATGGAATTTTGCTCTATTAGGCAATTGTTAAATATGCAGAAGCATTGTTTTAAAAAAGCAGTTGCAACCTATTTGTATAAATATACCAAATTTGTACTATGTACAGTCATGTCTCTTTGGATCATGTATGGCTACATACAAATGGCCATTTTCATGTGTTTTCTCAAATCAACAAGCTTGAAACCAAAATTCTTTTCATGCATCTTTTCAGTATAATGGACATATGTTCAAGCTATTGAACCAGTACATGTGTTTCTTTATAAATCAAAGCAATTGTCCATAACATTTTCACTTTATTTAAATCTAGGTGGAAAAAACCCTAGCACTAGAGGACCCATTAAGGACCCATTAAGGACCCTTAATGGGTCCTTTAGTGCTAAGTGGAAAAACACCCCATGCCTTGTTTATAAAATGAGCTAGTACCTAGATCAGTGATGGCGAACCTTTTGAGCTCCGTGTGTCAAAATTTGTAAGGAAACCTAGCTTAACTCGGGTGCTGTGTCACATCTAGAAATATCCATAATTTTGTGATATTTGTAGCTCTAGTAAAAAAGTTATATTTTTGATATATGTATTTTATTAAAAGTAAAAACATAATTATTTACATTAATGACTTCTGTTGCTGAATTTCATTTGCTAAATCTTCAATTGAAAGTTGGTATTTCGCACACTTCAAGAACAAGCAAGCACTACACGCCCAGGTGCCAGGGTGACCATGTGTGTCACCCAAAAGGGCTTGGCGTGCACCTGTGACACACGTGTCATAGGTTGGCCATCACTGACCTAGATTAAAATAAAGTGAAAATGTTAATAGGTCCTTAATGGGTCCTTTAAGGGTACTCTAGTGCTATGTGGAAAAACACCCATGGCTTCCAACATTTAGATTTATTTTCTCTTCCTTGAATTATTATTTTCTTTTAAAAAAAATCTTAATATTTTTAGATAAAAATCATTCTTAGAAGATGCTTCCTGTCTAACATTTTGGCTTTCCTTCTTGACTTGAGGCTCTGAGGGCGAGTTCCCATTTAAGGAATAAAATGGAATATACATCGAGATTTACATTGGGATTTGCATCAATATGTAAGGCACGTTAAAAGGAAGCAAAGAGCATCTGGCAATCGGATTCAACCCCAATTTTCTGTCCCTACTCTAAACACTTAAAATGCTTCCAAAAACGGATAGGGGAAAGCGATTCTTTCCCCTCCTCTCCCCATTGCCCAGGACACACGGCGGCAGCAACAACTCAAGCCCCGTTCGTCCACTCACCTCCACACCCACCATCCCCAGCAGGGGGTCCGTCCAAAAAAAGCACCCTGGCTCTCCTGCCACTGCTGCCTGCATACACAGCCTTAAAAATTCACACATCTCCCAGAACCTGCAGCAGCTTTCCTTCCTTTCCCTTTCTAAGGGTCAAAACTTTTAAAGAGCCAGAATTGCACAGAATTCCAACATTGTTATCAGGTGTGAAACCGCTGCTGTACAGGGTGGATTTTTACAGTGAAACCGGCTGCTGT
>MTQE01001795.1:3821459-3852968 GCA_014337955.1 Aspidoscelis marmoratus
AAAGTGAAACACGTGCTAAGGTACTTGAAAGGGACCAAAGAAAGAAAGTTTGTAATACAGGACAGTGAGCAAGGGCTGGATTGCTATGTAGACAGTTCGTTTGCTTCAGAGTTACAGGACAGGAAGTCAGTGTCAGGTTTGCTGATAAGATTTGCTGAAAGCCCTATAGTGTGGCGCAGTAGAAAGCAAAGCTGCGTAGCTTTAAGCACAACAGAAGCTGAGTTTGCAGCATTGTCTGAAATTACAGGAGAGATCCAGTGGATTAGGCAATTGCTTGTAGATTTGGGGGGAAAGTGTGAAGAACCCACTATTGTGCATGAAGACTCACAATCATGAATTGCGATGTCAGAGGCAGAAAACCTAAAGTGTAGAACCAAGTATATTGGTGTGAGGTATCAGAACGTAAGAGAAATGGTTCAGAACAGAGTCATAAATCTGCAGTATATTGACACCAAAGACAACATTGCAAATGTTCTCACGAAAGCTTTGCCAAGTGAGAGACATGAACAATTGTCATGCTGTGATAGGCATGGCATAATTCAACAAGTGCAAAATGTAAGTAGAGCAAACACGCATGTGGCAGTATCTACACACATCCATACATTTTGGAGGGGATTGTTAGGCAGGGAAGCCCGTATAAGGAAAATGCACGGATGTGCTGGCAAAGGTAACTAAGAGTCACAGGCGTGACTATCAACAAAGTGCTCAAGGTTGGATTGAGCAAGGTTGGATTGAGCAAGAATTGCATAAGTCTGTGCAACACTTGCAACACAGGCTTGTGCAACACTCAGGAAGTGAGTCACCATCTATGATAAGAAAAGGTATAAAAGTGCCTATACACTGCTGGTTAAGTGTTATTGTTGTTGATTGCTGGTCGAGAGCTTGGATGGAGCGATGTATACTTGTACATGCAGCAACCCTTAAGAATAAACTTCTGCGAAGAGAGAGAACTCCTGTCTCAGTCTGTTTTCTTAAACTGCGGGCAGAAGAAGGAGGGAGTTCCTGAAAAGGCTGGACAGCTCCGGAGATGCCAGAAAGTTTTCCGGGACAGCAGAGCTTGTCTTTTCAACACAGCCGCGTATTCTGCTGATTTAATACCAACGAGGGCTGACACCCCCCCGCAACATGGCAGTGGCAGTGGCGACAGCGGCAGTGGCAGCTGTGGCTCTGGCTCTGGGTGGTTGCTTTTCTCTGGCTCTTGCCGCTGACCTGTCACTCATCCCTTGTCCCCCTTCCCAGCTCTTTGGAAGCCGCCCTGGGAGAATGGAGAGGGGCCCCCTAGGTGGGTCTGCCCACCCAGAGACCAGCAGCATCCCTGGACTTTGCAGGCAGACCACACGTCAAGGCGAGGAGGAGGCGGGGGCAGGGGCGGGGAGGAAGGGAAGGGCAGCCCCTACTAACACGGAACAGTTCCCACAGCAAGAAATGCAAAACATTTCAAGTGCACAAACTGGAGCGAGACCTGTTGAAAAGTGTGTTAACATTTACAACACTTTTAGGCGATTTAACACGCGGAAAGCGTGTTAAGCTAACCTGACGTGGGCATTGCGAGGATCGAAACCGTATCAAAACCGAAATACGCTTATAATGGGAACGCGGCCCTTGTGTATCAAACAGTAATCCATGATAATATTCATTACATATTTTTTGCAATGGCTTAATAATCTTAAAATTGAAACATGGTTGCTCTGAAAACCCTTATATTTTAACAAACTAGAAATTATTATATAGTCCCAGAATATGTATAATGACTTCACCCGGGGTTACCAACCCAATTTAGGGCCTTTTCGCACTCAGCTTCCTGTCATTCCTTGTGTCCTCTCTGAGTCCTTGGAAGAAGGTCCCACTCCTGCCAGCTAAAGCAAGAGAGGCGCAACTTAGGGACCAAACTTGGAAACTGCTTCTGTCCCCCGAAATGGGGATGGTTTGGACTCAGACAATATGCAACGCCCAGAGCTGAGTTCTCTCCAGAGAGAATGACCACAGCTGCACCGCTCAGCTCACCTCCATGTGAAACAGCTGTGCCACTGGGGACATCACTCTCCAAGTCCTACTTAAGAAACACCCAACTCTGCACCTGCCATTGCAAACAAAGAATCTCCTTGGCAACCCTGACTCGTGTGAACCCTGATTCTTGACTCCTGACTGACTTCCCAAACTTTTGACAACTCTCTGACTCTTCGCCTGTTTGACTCTGTGTAGTCTATATCCCCAAGAGCTCTGGTAACTCACTTGGTGTCTTGCTGTTACTAGCTGGGTATCTATGTGTGAGAGTGCTTCGCTATTACCCCCTTCTCTGGACATGACACTTCCTGGCTATGGGAAGGTTTGGAAGAAATGGCCCAGAATGCATTAAGTGCCTTCACTTGTAGATGCTTAGTGCATTCCAACCCTCCCCAGCCCTTCCTAAACCTTACTGGTAATGTGTATTGCAGCTTGAATCATTGCCACGTCTAACTTCTGGTGTCCGCACAATGCTGTCACCAGGACAATTGCGTGATGTACCATGTCACATGATGTGTCTCATGGGTGCGTGGTATGTCACATACCCCTCCAGCATCCAGAAGTTGTGGCAAGGGGCAAGTCAGAGCCTTTCTGGCTCCATGTGTAGTTGGCATGGGATGAGCTGCTGCATGGAAGGAACTGTTTCTGATTAGGATGCTCTGTCCCAAAGCTCACCCTGCATCAACTGCCTGGCCAAATGTAAACTGGCCCTCACTTCAGGTTTTCAGTCTTTCTTGCCAGGACATCTCTGGAATGGTTTTCTCTTCCTGGTATTTTTGTTGTTTCAGCTTCATAGGTTTATTAAACTGAGTGCATGGCATTTTGAGAATCTGTTTCTCATGAAATACCCCTTTCCCATGAATTTCTTAATTGCAGTATGTTTAACATTTCCTGTGCCCCAGATTTGATTCGGGTGGTCGGTCCTTTTCCATTATGAATAACTAGTGGTGAAGATGGGTATAACCACCTAAATTATAAATCTGCATGCTGTAACTGAACTGCAGCCAGTCTTCACATGCCTTAAAAATTTGCTTCTTTTTGTAAATAGTAACAAATGCCACTATTATGCCCTTTGGTTGCTGATCTTTACCAGACCTTTGTTTCAGGGTCCAACGGGCTCTTTGTATTTTGACTGTGAAAGCTTGTATTGCTGACTGCAAATGTGTAAGGAGTAAAGCTATGTCTCTGCTTTGTTTTCTAGAACCCTGAGTGTGTAAATATTAAAGGGGTACTAAGAATTCTGCAAATTAAGAACTTGATTTTTCAGTGCAGCTAGTTCCTTGTCCTGGTTGCTAATAGAATTATCCACAGCTGCAGATGCTGGTTCAGCAACGTCTCCCTTAATGTAGCTATAGATTCTTCATTAGCAGTAACAATAGTTTCAGTGCTCTTTAATAACTCCTTCTGTTTGATAAGCAAAACTCTATTCATAGGTTCAAATCGGGTGTTGAACTGAGGGTTAAGTGAATGTGACATTTTGTTGAGCTGCTTCTTGCTGCCCAGACATTTTTTATTGGAAGCCACAATGGATATGCTAGGAGTAGTTAGGAAGGAAATAGAAAATAAGAGTGTGGTCACACAGGGGGATTTTTTGGGCATTCATTAACTGGTATCGCCCAATCCATGGATCAGGAAAAAAACACCCAACATCAGACAGTTGTTGTTGTTGTTTTAAAAAGAACCTAAAAGTCTCCTACCTGATGTTGTTTCCTTCCTTGCTCACTTCTCAGTTGCCACCATCCTGGGTTTTCTTTTCTTTTTTTTTTTTTCATTGCCCAGATTTTTCAGTGGCTATAGCAGACTAGAATTGGCTAGGAGCCTCTGTAGCTTCCCACTCCATCTGACCCAAATTGTTATGATTTCCCCCAAGAGTGATTATTTTGTATCTGTGGAAGGGGAAGATAATCAGAGGCTTGGGGACAAGATAAATGGTTTTTAAAAAGGTATTATCTGTCTGACTATTGAATCTCAATTTGACCCTGGGATCATCCCTAAACATGTGTGAATACATTCTCAGTTGGCAAGTGTCATTGTGCCTCTTTATAAGTCTATGGTGAGACCATATTTGGAATACCGTGCACAATTTTGGTCAGCACACCTCAGAAAGGATATTGTGGAATTGGAAAAAAGTACAGAAAAGGGCAACCAGAATGATCAAAGAGCTGGAGCATCTTCCTTACGAAATCAGACTGCAGCGTAGGTGTCCTCAGCCTTGAAAGACGACATTTAAGTATATAAAATCCTGCACAGTGTAGAAAAAGTGGACAGAGCAAAAATCTTCTGTTGCAAAACACTAGAACCAGGGGGCACTCTATGAATTTGATGGCAATCAGGGTTAGGACTGACCTGTGGATTCTACCCACCCACTCCATCATCATCATATCTGAGAGTAACTCAACCCGCTCAGCCAGGGAGGCTGCTGGGAATTAGGGTGGCTGGTACACCAGCAACATCCCTATTCTGTCTCTCCGGCTCAAGAGCAAGAACAAGCCTTGCCATGGCAATCGCAGCAATGGGCAAGCGTGTCACCATTGCTGCATCGGCCAGGCAGCACAGCACACAACCAGCGTGTGCCACCCTGCTGCATGCACCATTTGCCCAGTAGAGGTGTGAACAGTGCGCATGGAGATGCTTCTAGGATAGAAGCATCTCCATGCATTGTGAAGGCGCCATCTTGGAGCATCCCTTGACTTCCCCTTTTCCCAAAGTGCAAAACGGTCCTCCATCTTTGCCATTCTCTAGAACTCTGTTGTGCATATAGGGCTCCAAACATTTATGGTGAATTGAGATACTGTCATAGCCCTAAAGCAGAGCCATCTGGTCATGAACACAAGAATGATGTCCCACCACAATCCATGGCTCAGAGAATGAATCCATTCTCCTTTTCCCCTTCCTGAGTTTTTCAACTCCAGTGCACCCTGCCTTCTGGAGCCATGTTTCATATGAGTTTGCATGGAATTGAATCCTTATAGTAGTTCATTTAGCATTAGTTTGCTGGTACCTCTTTTTTTAAAGACACCTTGCAAAATGACACACCCCCCCCAAGTACACAAAGGTTCATGTTCCATTTTAGCGACTAGGAACTATAAATGTCTTGGCCACAGAGACATCACTGTGACTCTGAGAGTCCTGATGAGATTGAATGCCAGCCTCAAGAGCTGAGAAAAACTCATCGGTGACAAAGAACTGGATCATGCATTCAGACATGGAGCATTAGATCAGGATCACAAAAAGCTAGTGGGTCAGGACTGAAGTGCCCCAGCTAAACAGAAGAAAGCATCCGGAATGGCTGGAGATTCAGTCTCTGCCTGGCAAGGGCTAACTAAGCGATAACTGGAGGCAGACAGCCATGAAATAAGGACACCTCTTCACTTGCTCCTCAACTTTGCATCTCAGCTCCTTAGCCTCTCTGGTTACTTGACCTGCCCTCCTCCCACTTTGAGTTGTTAATCAGACTCCACTTTCCGATTAGGGTATCAGCAAAGCAGCTTGTCCACCAGCTAAACCCGTCTTTCCTAGCCCGTTCGGCTGCAATGGCTCCGCAGGCCTTGAGGATAAGCTTGGCTTAGCTGAAGCTTTCCAGCCTTAAGAGTGATTAAGGAAGGGAGGCATGATGCTGGGGGCAGGGGTGGAAGAGCTCTCTTGTAGCCATGCCAGAAGATCCTCCAGGACCCCTAAGGTATAAAAGGGACCTCTGCAGCCACTCTGTGGCTCATTACATGCTCACCATGTCACCCTGGGCTGTTCCACATTCTTATGACTCCATGCCACCTGGAGGGCAAACGGATGTGAACTGAAGCCAGAATCTCGGTCCCTTTCTCCCTTTTGTCTCAATTAGCTGCCTATCCTCCTCTCTCTTTCTCTCCTGACCCTCCCCAATCAGACCCTCCCCTGCTCTGCCTCTTTTTCTGTGTTCAATCTGTCCTTATCCTTGCAACCCCTTAGATTCAGTGCTTCTTTCACCCCACTGTTCCCCACTGAAACTTCCATCATGCACAAAGCCCGGTCTGACACCCAGGATGACCTACCTGAGGATTTCTTCATCCCAGTGCAATTGGACATTGCCAACCTCACGACCCTTAGTCCTTTCCTAGTCCCTCAGACTCATCTAGGTAACCCTGGCCTTTTCATGGCCATGGCTGCCTTCATGTTCCTCTTGGTTGTCCTCGGGGTGCCCATCAACACCCTCACCATCTTCTGCACCTTCAAGTACAAGAAGCTCCGTTCCCACCTCAACTACATCTTGGTCAACCTTGCTGTGTCAAATTTGATAGTGGTCTGCATAGGATCTACCACTGCCTTCTACAGCTTCTCCCAGATGTACTTCTCGCTGGGCCCCGCTGCCTGCAAGATAGAAGGATTTTCTGCCACGTTGGGGGGTAAGCAAGTCATTAAATGGAATTTGATAGGAAAGAAGATGAAGTGGGGGGTGGGGGCAAGAGAGTGGAAAGAAAGATGCAAGACAACAGTAGAAAGCAGAAATGGTATTGGAAATTAGATGCATAGGCTTATAAGACTGTGTGAGGAATGCCGGGTGTTGCTAAGGGTGATTTCTGAGTAGCCAGAATACCAGACCAGCGAGCATACTAAGAGCCTTCCACACGAACTTGCTGGTGCTGTATATTGGCCAGTGTGGAGTTGCTTTAAGTGACATTGGAAGTGGCGCATGTGGGAGAAAGCAGGCATTTTAGTAACAGCCAAAGATCGATAAGATCGGGAGAAAGTACAGCAAAGTGGGCGTGTCTTCTGCCTTTTCAATTCCATGCATGTAATACTGTTGGCAAACATTCCTGTTCTTCCTTCCTTCCATCCGACCAGGTATGGTGAGCCTGTGGTCCCTGGCAGTCGTGGCCTTTGAACGATACCTGGTCATTTGCAAGCCTTTGGGAAATTTCACTTTCAGGGGCACGCATGCCATTGTTGGTTGCGCCATCACCTGGGTCTTTGGCTTGGTGGCTTCGGTACCCCCTTTGTTTGGCTGGAGCAGGTATGATAGGAAGGAGGAGACTGGGGAGGGATGTAACTGGGATATGGGGTGGGGTATAACTGGGATGAAGAAGCTGAGATAAAAGGCTCATATGTTCCATGGGTCCAGCCGTATTGAGTAGTTCTGTGCTTTCACCCCTTGCTTCTGCCCAAGGCTGTGCTCTACCTTTCTGGTCTCTTTGTTTATTTGTATGGGATCAGGATACCACCACAGCCCTTTGCTTTTGATGTGCTCAGGATAAGGCTACAATACTGCTGAAAACTTTCTGATTTCCATAGGTACATCCCAGAGGGGCTGCAGTGCTCATGTGGACCTGACTGGTACACAACAAACAACAAGTGGAACAATGAATCCTATGTGCTGTTCCTCTTTTCCTTCTGCTTTGGAGTGCCACTGACAGTCATTGTTTTCTCTTATGGCCGTCTTCTTCTCACCCTGCGGGCGGTGAGTGCATCTCTCTCCACTCTTTTGTTCTCTGCCTCTGGTTCTGAGGCACATCACTAAGAAAAGCAGATCAAGAGAATTGCCACCCAGATGAGCAACTAGGGATATCTAAATGCACACCCCACAGAGATGTCCAGAGAAGGATGGGGGTGAGTGTATGGCCCTTTTTGCACTGACCCGTATTCTGGGCTTTATCAGGGGATAGGGCCATGTTGCTCACAGGCTAGTGCAGATTACTGCAGGCCCCTACTCCAGGATATAATCCAGAATAAGGCTCAGTGTAATGCTTAGCCTTACATTGCACCAGTTTATTTCAGCCACAATTACCCTTCTCCAACCACTCAGTCTTATGAAATCAGCCTGCAATATCTTGGCGTCTTCAGCCTTGAAAAACAGCATTTAAGAGCTGGCCTGATGGAAGCATATAAAATCATGCATGATGTGGAAAAGGTGGATAGGAAAAAAGAATTTTCTCTATTTCACAACAATAGAACCAGGGACACTCTATGAAGCTGATGGGTAGGAAAGTTAGGACCAACAAGGGGAAGTATTTTTTCACCCAGAGAGTCATTAGTCGGTGGAATTTACTAGCAGAAGAGGTGGTGACAAAAATAAAACTGGTTAGACAAATATGTGGAGGACATATGTATCAGTGAGCACTAGGATGAAAGCCTAGGTACTGCCTCCAGGTTGAAAAGTCATGCAGGATGCCTCCTAAGGCCATTTGCAGGGGGTCTTCTGCTTGTAAATGTTGAAGCAATTGTTGGGTCATTATGGGCCTGTCTGCACTTACCTGCCTGGTACGGTGAGAGCCAGCCTCATGTCAGCCACCAGTGCAGTCCCAGACTGGACCAATAGCACTTGAAATGTGGATGGCCAGGCCCAGGCAGACCAGGTCACCATGGCACTGACAATGGCAACATCCAGTGTGTGGCTAGATGCGGCCATGGTAATTGGGAGGCAGTGTGCAACTGTACAGCCACAGCTGTGGCACTGTGCCTACTCTCAGGATATCATCCAGAACATAGGAGAGAAGCCCGGCTGGATCAGGCCACAGCCCATCTAGTCCAGCATCCCGTCGCACACAGTGGCCCACCAAATGCTCATGGGCATCTCAAGCGGAGACAAGTACAAACCTTTTCTTGCTCTTGAATCCTAGCAAATGGCCTTAGAAGCATCCTGCTTCCCACCTGCCCCCCCTCCTGAAAGATGTACCTAGGCATTCATTCTAGTAGCCATTAATACATCTGTCATCCATAAATTTGTCTAACCCCACCGTAAAACGATCTAGACTGGTAGCTGTCACCACCTCTTCCGGCAGCACATTCCATAAACCAATGACCCTCTGGGTGAAGAAATACTTCCCCTTGTCGGATCCGACTCTCCTACCCATCAGCTTCATAGAGTGCCCCCTAGTTCTAGTGTTGTGTGATAGAGAAAAGAAAATTTCTCTATCCACCTTTTCTATACCATGCATAATTTTATATATTTCCATCACGTCCTCTCTTAAACTGAAGAGGCCTAGATGTTGCAGCCTGGTTTCATAAGGGAGGTATTCCAGCCCCTTAATCATTCTGGGTGCCCTTTTCTGCACCTTTTCCAGTGTGAATGTTGCTGCCTGGGAGACACCTAGATACTCTTGGTCAAACTGTGGATAGCACTATTAGTACTGAGAAGGGGCTGGTGAGCACAGGGGTGGCAGTGACAGCAGCATGTGAACACACTTACCCAGGTAGCAGATCTATGCTTACGAGAGGGTAAGTGCAAACAGAGCATATGTGAGACAGGATGCTGGACTAGATGGGCTGTGGCTCAATCCAGCGCTCTCACTAGATATTCTTTTTAAGGGAGAAGTCAAAAACTTCACATAACATTTCCCTTACAGAACAAGAAGGAGATATCCTTGAGCTTGTCATCCTTTTGAAACAGATGAAGCTGTCAGTAATTTAACTGTACCTGCAAGAAAGAGATTTGCAGGAGTGTGCATTCTTTCTTCCCTGAGGCGAGATGCCTTTTCCTTTGTGAACAACCGCTTTAGGGGTAATTTTGTACTTTTCTTCCTGTCCGCTGGATAGGAAAGGAGGATAGTCACCCAACGTTATCTAGTGCTTGCACTTGTGAGCACTAGGTAACTACATCCCACGGCCCACATGATCACTTACTCACCTGTGACCTATCCCAGGGCTGGTCCTCTGCAGAGCACTACCATTTTGGATGCGGCACCCTCTGCAACTGCATGTGTGTTAGTGCCGTTGCCATGACAATGATGGCACTCTGTGCACATGCAGTCACAGCTGTGTCTATGGTCATCTGAGATGCCAGCGTGTTTGCATGGCACCTCAGACGACCCTAGAGCACTGGAAAAGGTGTGGATGCTCACTGCTGAACATGCCAGGTAAGTCCCTGGGTAAGGTTAGTGAAGTTATGGAGCACGATTTTGTGCTTCACACCTATTGCATGATTAGGGAACTTCTGGGAAGGCAGGGGGCACCTGGAGGCTGTAACAGCCTCCTCAAGGTGGGGATGCTCTTCCCCAGAAGTTCCCTAATCATGCACTACAGGCTGTAATGTGAATAGGCCCTAGGTCAATGCAAAGTTCTTTGGAAGCTGCCTGCTTAACTAGATGCGAAGTTAAGCATGCAAATGCACTTAATGGCCGCATCCCCATTACAAGGTTATTTTGCTTTCCCTAAGCCGAAATAATAGAACCAGATGCAAACGCAAATTTGCCTGTTCCCATTACTTTTAACTTAATCGCATTCAATCTGGATTCTGAGGATCATACGTGGCGTACGTGACTCAAGGGGGGACTCAAGTGGCTACTTTTTAAAAGCCACTTTTCGGGGCTGCCCTGCCCTCTTCCTCCTGGCATGGATGTGCCACCCATAAGGGACCCCTTCACGGAGCCTAGCTGGGTGGCGGGGTGGCTGCCGCTTCCATGGATGGAGGAAAAATGGCAGCGGGCAGCCAGCCAGCAATTCTTTCCCTTCCTCTCCCCATTGCTCAGGGCACACAGCAGCAGCAGCAACTAAAGCCCCTTTGCTTTAAACATTCACACAGAACCTCAGCTGCTTCCCTCCCTTCCTTTCCCTTTCTAAAGGTCAGAACTTTTAGAATTGTGCAAAATTGCAACATTGTTAATCAGGTGTGAAGTGGTTCCATCGCTACAGTGTAGCGCTGCTGTTAAGGGTGGATTTTTACACTGAAATCAATGTCTTTGGAAGCAAGATTGGGAGAGGGAAACCCTAAACATGGATTCTCATCCCTTAAAATGGTAGGGTGCCCACAGTAAAAAATGTAACACGTATCAAGCGCAGGATCTGGAGTGAGGGTTAACATTTCCAACGCTTTGGGGCGATTTAACACACGGAAAGCGTGTTAAGCCAAACTGACGTGGGGTCTGCCAGGATTGAAAACATTTTGAATTTGAAATAAGCTTGCTGTGGGGATTTACCCTACATGGAACAGCCTATCCAGTTTCTTTTTCTTGTTGTTATTTGATTCCTTGAATGACTGAGGGTCCCCTTCCTCTGAAAGCAACTCTGTGAATGTCATGCCAGCCCATGGCCAGATAGCTGTAGAGCACTAAAAAAATGGCTAGTATAGCCTGGCACCACCCTTCACACCTCTTTCAGACAAAGGGTACATGGGTTGGGGTGGTGCAGGTGCATTTTCACACTGCATTGCTGGGTTTTTGCCAGCATGCATGCCTATTTCCACAGCAAGACAATCACCACTACTATAGCGGCAATTGCACTTACCCCACACATAGTAACTTTGGGATGGACTGGGCATTCCAAAGTGTGGTCACCTGATCCATCCCACTTCTTCTCCTGTTTCCATGCTGGAAGAAAGAGCAGAGAAGCCCCAAGTGTAGCAATGGAAAACATAGCACCAGCTTGTCTATCTTACTTGCTTTCTTTTAAAGAGAAATAACCAATCTGTTTTTGCAGTGTTGCCACTGGTTACTTTAACCAAAAAGACCTTTCACTATTCTGTGGCAATATGTACTTCTTGGAAAAGTATCAATAATGTATGTGTAATGAGTGTGGTGGGTGGGTACTTTGTCCACTGCTGCAGCAGCTGCTGCAGTGACTAATAGAATGGGTTCAATCACCACCACAATTACCATGACAGCTGTCAGGTTGAGAAGGTATTGAGCAGTCATCTGCTATCACCATATCACCACTTTGTACCACACAATGTGGCTTGGCTTAACTACTTAAATCTGACTCTCTGAACCAAATAACGTGTTTGTAAATAACTGTGTACATATCAAACTGTCATCATAACTGAATAACTGTAATACTTTTGCATGGAAAAAAAGGGAAAGTGGAAGGGAAGGGAGCAACTGAAATGCTGTGATTTTTAATTACTCAGATCAAACCATTTGTGAGTCAGGTTGTGCATGAAGCCAAATTTCCCCATTCAATTTGGTGTGGATTGAATGGGGAAATATTTGACTTTGTGCCACCACCACCCCGCAAATGTAGGGGGCTTTAGGCTCGCATGTGAACATCCAATGAACATGCAACGAAGGGAACCTCCCCTCCCTCTCCCTCCCCATCCTGCCTCCCCCCTTCACCTGCCACTGCCACCATCACAGTTCCAAGTAGGCCTTCCAGAGGTCCACGTGCATCTCCCCCATCCAGGAATTGTGGGAAATCTTGTGAGATTTCCCATGATTCCTGGAGGAGGGAGGTGCATACGGACCTCCAGAAGGCCTACTTGGGCCATGGAGGACCACAGGAATGGTGGCAGAGGTTACAGAGGCCACAGACACAGACACATTGGGCATAAGGGGGGCAGCCTGGGGGAGACCAAGTCATCCACTTCTTTGGAGCTGCTGTTCGACCCAGTGGGGTTGCCTTGCAAAGCCATGGTGTATGCCAACTGCAGACAGCTATTAGCAACCTTCCTAGCAGAACTTCCACTCCTTTGCTCCATATTAAGCTTATGGTGCCCCTGCTGGTGCTGCTGTTCAGTCACTCATCTGCTGGGTTTCTGTGGTTTGATTGATCACCAGAGGCCTATTTGCACTTTGGGGGTAGTCAACAATTAGTGAACTTCTGGTAAAGAGCATTTGCACATGGAGTAGGCTGTTACAGCCTCCAAGCGTGCCCTGCCTCCCCAGAAGTTCACTAATTGTTGATTAGGTGTGGACCGCTAAATCGTGCTCCACACCTTTACCAAAGCTGACCAAAAGCTCACCTGAAGCATCCAGCACCACGACCACTTGCTCTTCTTCCAGTTCTCTGCAGTTGGGGGAGGTGGCATCCGTGCACTCATGGTGGTGTTGGCAGCTGTGATTGATCATTGACTTCTGATGCAACCAGACCACCGATCCCCAGGAGTGGCATCCGGTCATAGAGTCACAAGAGGGGTGTTCTATCATGGGAGCTGACGTGATTGGACACAGTATGCCCCTGCCCGAACATACTCCTCTACAATGGCGTCCTAGCATGTCACAGAACGGGCAATTGAAGCAGCAAGGAGGCAGAACTTCTGGCTTTAGACGCAGCAGTGCAGGCTGGTAAACTGGAGGACCATTTGCATGTCTGTCTGATAACGGGTGCTTTGGGGAAGCTTTCCTCATGACAAGTGTGAATGGTTCACCTTTACCAGAAGTTTACCAGTCCTAGTTCATGGCAGTCTAATCAGCTAAGAACAGAAAGGCCCCTGGTCTACCAGGCTGGTGTTGAATACAGGGGCTTCCCCCACAATCCAACCCAAACAGTGACTTGCCCTGAAAGTTATGATTTTCTAACTGAGAAATGATTTATAATCTGCATGCTACTGTGGCAGGCCCCAGCTGAGATCTGCCATAGTTTGCGTTAGCATGCAGACAACAAAACTCTATCCTGAAATATATTCTTGAATAAGGCCAAGTCTGGAAAGGGCCCTGGTCTGGAACAAGGAAAAACACAACTTCATATCTGAAGCTTACGCAAACTTCTGTAGATCACTTTTGAGAACCAGAGGCGAGTATGCTACATTCAAATACGATTCTCTTTAGCCCTGCCCATGTGTACCAGATATGATGTACAGGTGATGGGAAATGAGCCAATTGCTGGCAGGAGTGGAGTGATACATTGTGTGGATTGGAGCAGCTATAATACTTCCACATTGCTGCTGGTATTGATGCATATGGAAAGTGTCCACACTCTCATGATATGTGACCTGGTCCAGAATAGGTTGGAGAGGAATCATTAAATCACTGTAAGCAAAATATGTGTGGAAACAGCTTAAATTCCCTGTTTCCTAGAACTGATATGCTGCTGCATAACTTAGTCTCAGCTTCCTCAAAATGAACTCAATGAGTTAAATCTGACTACCTTTGATGGTGACCTGTTGGAGGTTACCTTAGGGCTTAAAAGTGAGCCTGGATATAAAAATACAGCCCATATTCAAGGACATCCTACATTTCAGCAGATCTAGAATCTCTAGTGTCTGCATGGC
The DNA here is from genome assembly GCA_014337955.1 of Aspidoscelis marmoratus. Classification (NCBI taxonomy): domain Eukaryota; kingdom Metazoa; phylum Chordata; class Lepidosauria; order Squamata; family Teiidae; genus Aspidoscelis; species Aspidoscelis marmoratus. The sequence continues at coordinate 3,835,354 of MTQE01001795.1, forward strand.
TAAAAAAAAAGGCCACATGAAAGAGCCAAATGGGTACAGTGATTGCATGCTGCCATCCTTAACAGGCCTTCAGCCCACCTCAGAGAGCAAATAATTCGGAGCTTAACTACTGCTGAGCATGGCCAGAATTTCTCCAGGGCCTAAAAAGCAAGCACCCCATGCATGATTTTGGTATTACTTTTGCTTGCTTGGCTAGGACCTCATTCCACCGAAGCTACATTCTTATCCTTAATTCTTCACATGAGGCCAAATCCTCTGAATGGTTTGAACAGCCACATGTAATTTAGGGCACATGACAGAACTTACCAGTAGAGGGAAACTCAACCATCCTCTTTCCCTATTTGTGGGTCTCATTTATCCACAAATAGTGGAATAAAGCCAGTTTCTGGGTGTGTCTTCAGACCCTCAGGTCACCTAGTTCCTACTGGGAATAATGGAGACTGCCCTCACTTAAGATACCTTTGCTGTGTAATGGAGATGCAGCCATTTTATCAAGTTGCTTTGTGTAAGCAGATGCTCACACTGATTGTTTCCTTCTACTTCTGCTTGTCTACCAAACCTGCAAGTTCATCCTCAGAAACAGGTGCTCAAATCTCCATTGTTTCAATACTGTAAAGATGGCCTCAGAGTTCTGCTGTTCCCAAATAACATTTTCTTGTCTCTTGAACAAATCTGATGGAAATCTGATGGAAATATCCTCTGGCTGCCCTAGTGTCATCCCATTTTCCTTTTTTTTTTTTAAACCTTATTTTCCACATATGAATGTAGCCTAAGACAAGATTAAAATGTAAATAGTTGGAGAACCTCTGAGTAGAAACAACAACCAAGTGAACCAAGGTCCCTTCCAAATTTGTAATTCAGAGTTTGGATATTGCATTCAAAAAACCCTCTCCCCAATGTTCACCAAGAGTATTTTGAAGAAAATGCACGCAGAGTCAGTATTTTATTGTAGCAGATTGTTTCACAACCACATTGAGCCCACTTTGCTTTTTAATTCATTCCTTACCCCTTTCTGCAGGCCTAAATGATGCGTTTCTTTCACTGTAGTCATTCTACCTTTTTCTCCCTCTGACAAGACTTATCCATTTGGAAATCTGAAATTCTTTGTTGCGTGTTAACCTTCGCTGAGCCTCACTTATGGTCAATCCTCTTCTCACCATTAGGTAGCTAAGCAGCAGGAGCAGTCAGCCACAACACAGAAGGCAGAACGAGAGGTGACCAAGATGGTTGTGGTGATGGTGATGGGCTTCCTGGTGTGCTGGCTGCCATATGCCTCCTTTGCACTGTGGGTGGTTACACATCGTGGGGAGCCCTTTGATGTTCGCCTGGCCTCCATTCCCTCTGTCTTCTCCAAGGCCTCCACTGTTTATAACCCTGTCATCTACGTCTTCATGAACAAGCAGGTTAGCAAACCGAATCAGGCTTGGCTCGGGCAAAAAAGAGTGAAGGGTTTTTTCCAGCTTTGTTCCAAATTCCAGTATGTCTGGGAAAACACATCATACTCCTAGCAGACTGTAGAAGGTTCTTCACCCCCATTCATTGGCACGGAGAGGCTTCCATGAAGCTTGGAACACAGCTGCTGTTCCCCACCAGGGGTGTTCCTGTGCCTCTCTAATATGGGTGAGGGGTTCTGCAAAGTGCCTGAGGGGCTCACCTCTGCCAACTAACTCTCTTTGCCTTGCAGTTCCGCTCCTGCATGCTGAAGTTTATCTTCTGTGGCAAAAGTCCCTTCGGTGAGGAAGAGGATGTGTCAGGATCCTCTCAAGCCACGCAGGTTTCTTCAGTGTCTTCCAGCCAGGTGTCCCCAGCATAACCTCGAGCAGCCCCCAGACCACCCTCTCTGCCTCCAGGGAACGCTCCTTCGGTATACAAGCACTGTCCTTCGCCCAGCACAACAGGATGCTCCCAGGGTATCTGTTCCTCCAGGAGGTGGCTCACTGCAGTCCTATTCATTCTCACAGGCATTTGGCTACTGCAGTGGCCACTTGCGTTACGTCTCTCGGCAGGAAGTTCTCCACCAGTCTCTGCAATTAATTTTGCACAATGGCCAGGTGACATGCTTGTGGGTGACCGTCTCTCTCCGTCTCCCTGATGTGAGTGAAATAATCAGGCACACTGAGTGGAATGAAGGGAGTCACATACCAAATGCTGTAACATAGCCAAGCCCCTCGCTTTGTGGGAAGGGCCTCTGGCTGGTCCAGCCTTTTTTAGTTCTGCTACTGCTGACATTTCTGCAAAAAGAAGAGCAACTAGGTTATACACAAATGTCCCTCTGAGCTCTGGCTTACTCGTGTGGGACTCTGGCAGTGCGACAGATATCATTCAACTTGTGGAAAAAAAAATCATTTCCCCCCCACCTTCATCAGGGAACAGTCCCTCCTCATCAGCATTGAACTTGCATGTCAGCACCAAGGGCGCCTCTCTTCTCCTGAGCAGTGTAACTGCAACAGTTCTTTCCCACTGTCATGTTAGACTGCTTCCAGCTGGGGGCAGTAAGAACACACACACCAGTGCTTGCTGAGAGCTGATCCAGGATCCTTCACAACACAAGGCAGCAAAGATGCGCATAAGCGTACCCAGTCACATGAACTTTGTGCCCCTAAGTCTCTGACCACAAGCACTTTTGCACAGTACAACCACTACAAACTGCCTGGTGGAGCAAATGACATGTACATATGCTGGGCTACACGGACCACTGCTCTCTGTTGTTTACTTTGTGCATAATGTCATGGCTCAGAAGGCATCCAACCTCCCATCTAGTCCACACCGGAAGAAACACTTGTCTGAATTTTTAAACAAACTTTGCATAAAACTTTCAGGAGAATATTTCCTTCAGGGGCTTATTCTAGGGAGAATCTTTTGATCCTGAGAAGCCTTTGGCGTTATGTTCTAGTCTTTAGTGTTCAGAAGAACAATGGACCACATCTTCAAGCCACAAGTCTAAGAAGAGAGAACACTTAAGATTAAGTGTGCTCAAAACACTCCCTAAAGATACGTAATCCTGACAACAATCTTGGAGGGCAGGGCAGTTTAAAACTTGGGTCTTATCATGACTTTGGTGGGATTTGAACCGGAGATATCCTGGCTCAGAATGTGCAATCTAACCAAAGAATGAAGGCAAAGAATAAAACAAAAGGAAACATCATAACTTCTTTAGAAAGCCACATGAAGGATACAATACTTTGGATCTGTTACATTTTGCCATCTGCTCCATTCCCTGCTGCTCGTGTTAGTGCTAATACATTTTAGATGCAGAGGGAAACTGTAACTGAAGGGAAAGTGGCACTTGGGGAGGAATAAATGAGGATGACACTGAAAAACTGGAGGGGCCAAACATGCCTCAGGGTAGCTTCCATAAAGAAATTGCTAAGAGGGCTGTCATAAAAATCCAGGAGTAGCAGTAACAGGTTGCCTTCCCTATCTCTGTATCGGCCGAACTGGGCTGAAAAGTTAAGAGGAAGCCAGTCTGTCTGCCCCTTTTAGCCTCCTCTCGGAGGGCAGCAGTGGTTGCGTTTTGTAAATATGTAAGAATTCCTCTCACCCTTTCCCATTTCTGTAACCCCCTTCCATATATAGACCCATCACCCTCTTGTAAATGGAGTACCCCACCGTGACCCCTTCCCTTGGTTACACAAATAAACACAATGAAGATGCAGCTTTGGAAGCCGCCATGCTGGCTGGTCAATTTGGGTCTTGCTCCTGAACGCTACAGCGGGCGGGTGGCGGGATCCTCCTTGTTTCTTTTATCCTCCACTGGGGATGGGGGGAAGCTGGGATGTGTGGGGAAGCAGCAACCCGTCCAGGAAGGGCCTTGAATTCAAACCACAAGGAGCTGTACGTGGACAGGTTGCTCAGGTGATGTTTGCACACAAGGAGGTGACTACAGCCCCTGCCCAGCATCCCCCTTGCAGTCTCTCTCACGGGTTGATGATCTGTAGCTTTCTCCCAAGCCTTGTCCCGCTGAAGTAAGTAGGGCGCACGGCCGAGTTCTGCTAGTAGTGAACTTTTTCTAACTGTAAATAGTTCAGAACTAGCGGAATTCCTGACGAGAGCCCAGAAGCCCAAAGAGAACCCAAAGTACACCGGAAGAACACGTAGTGACCCGCTCAGTCCAAAAGTCAGGATCCCAGGGGTGTTTCATGGGCACCCGGTAGTCCTTTTGGATTCCTCTCCAAAGAGCCATTGTTGCTACAGGTTCCACTAATACTCCTCTTGCCCACCCACAACCCAGAAAACAACAACACATAGCAAACAACTACAATCTGTCATTACCGCCCCTTCATTTGCACAGCAACAAACCTCCCCATATTTAGCTTAGCTGCCACCCACAAGAGGGCCATAACCCTTGAATCTACAAAGAACTAATTGAGGGTACTTAGCTTTCATTTCGTTCAGGTCTCTGGAGCTTGCAAAGTTGGCACTGTTGCTTTTCTCAGATGCTCTGGTTGGCTTAGATCCGAAGGCCCTTCCAGACGTGTTACTTGGGGAGGGAAGAAAACATAAAGGCTCAGCACCTATGATGTGCTTCACACAAACAATTGATCTTCATTCTTGAGGGGTACTCAAGTAGTTGTCATACTTACTTCTTTGCTCATCCTGAAACATCAGAGCTCAGCTGACAAAGAGGTCCATCCTGGCAACCTTGGGAGACTTCAGGAAAGTACCTGACATCTTTCCATTAAGAAGAGCACCAGGCAATGGGAGGTTTCTGGCAGACCAGGTGGCTCAGACTTTTTATTTGAGAAAAAAAAAGAAGAGGGCATGATTTACAGCAGAGGTATAATGAACAATAATAGAAACTATGCTGAGGAAGGGGATGCTGATCTGCAGAGATCTCCACAAATAAATGACAAACATTAGCAGCTACAGCAAAGGAGTAGACACATCAGCAGCATCTCCAAGGCCTTACACTGACATCTCATTGTTCACCCAAAAAAGGAACCACTAAACAAAAAGAAAACAAACATCTTGTAAACTGCATAGCTATATGTTATACTAGTCAATTTGCATATGTATGTACATACACACACATATATATATGGGTGTGGTGTGTATATGTATGAGTGCATGCACAATTGTGTGTGCATGCGTGTGAGAAAGAGACACCCCCCGGCACTACTGCAGATACATATAAGTGATGTATGTATGTATGGGAGGTGATGAAATCCTTCCCCTTGTATTTCAGATCATGCTAGAGGATTCTACGATAAAGGCAGATTCTTTTGACGTGATCTGAATTACAGGGGGAAGAATTTTGTCATACACTATAAATACTGCTCCCCCTTGTAGTTTAACCATCTTTGTAGTTTAACACATCTTTGAATTTTGCTGCAAAACTTCCCCTGCAAAAAAAAACAAAAAAAACACACATGAAATGGCACCCCTCAATACACAAATCTGTTGCACAAGAAACCACAAACACCACTGCAGTGGGATGCATGCACAGAACAGATGAGTTGTGTTGCACTGATATGGGTCGCCAATATCCTTCCATCCCAACCGCTGAAATTTCTGCAGCACACTGCTTACAAGTATGCAACATATATATGAGAAAAGCATTTCCACCCAAACATATCATGACAACGGAGTGCAAATGTCTGGGGCCCTTCCGTAAATGTGGCCGGTCCTGGCACCCACTTAACGACCTATGGTACCTGTGGGGGTCTGGTCCCTGCGTTGTGCCCCCGGTGCTGCCTCCTGGACCTTTGCTTCATGGTTCTTTCCACCTCAGCCTCCCCAGGGCTCTGCCCCTTTTTCCGTGGCCGGGAGATTAAAGTTTCCAGTTTCCTTTAATCGGACTCCCCTGGAGTGACCCAAAAATCCCTTAGATTAAAAGGGGTGAAGGGAGTGGGTGTCACCTCCCATCAGCTGAGCAGCTTGGAGTGAGTGGAGCTCAATGGAGTATAATGGGGGGAGGAATTAGGGCAGACCAAACCTATTGGCAAGGAGAGAAGGTGAGCCGGGAGATCACATGGTTAGAGTGTAGGTCAGGACGGAGCGAAGTAATTTGGGTGCTTGAGGTGGAAGATCCAAAGAATTAGCACAATTCAGAAGGAAGGTCTCCTAGGCAAGCCTTGCTGAAAGTAAAACACTCCTCTTGTAGCGATCCCATGAGTCTCCCATAATAATTCATCAGAGAATTTGCAGCATTGGCTCAGCAATGATCTCTCCCAGCATTCACATTGTGGAGTAGCAGCCACCTGTTCAAAGTTAGCTGGGTCAGTTCTGATGGGAGCTAAATATGGCAAGTCCAGAGAGGATCACTGCTTGAAGCCAATAACGTCTGGGAGTTATGCTCTATGGCATCACAGAGGTCTTCTGGTTCCAATCAAACTGTACAGAAAGGGCAGGGGTGGGAACGTCAGGGGCGCTCCATTGTCCATCATTCCTACCTGTCGCTCATGCTGACTGAGCTAATGACAATCCGAAAATATGTGGAAAGTCCCAGGGCTCTGATTCCTGTAGCAGAAAATGCACCTCTAAAAGGCATTGCCTGGTTTTTAATATGGATTAGAGGAGGATAGGAACATTAGCGTCCACGTGTTACCACTTCTAAGCAATTTTTTAACAAAATGTATGCAGATGGAACCTACGTTTTATGGCTTAGGAGACGGACATCTTCAGTTCCACTTCCATAATGGAGCCTGATATTTATATGGTTCCATGGATCCCAAGTCCCAAACAAAGATACAAATCCAGAGAACTGCTGTACAGGTTGTACTTTCTAGTACGAATTCTCAATCATGGATCAAAAGAGAAGCTCCCACTAAAGTTGTTAAACTCCAGTGGATGAGATCCCAATGTAAATTGCTTCACAGAGAAATAAAATAACAAAGAAAAAGCTGGACCCCTTCTTTCCTTACACGTTCAGTTTCCATGCAAGGAGAATTTGCTAAGGAATAGCAATCAAGCGCAAACATTCCCCAGAAGTCTTAAGATTGGTGCAACCCAGGCATAAGTTAACTACCTTGCTGGGTGTCTCCTTAAACCAAATAAATAACTTACTGTATGATCAGAATTCTCTGCAGCTTGGAGACTTAGGCTGTTGTCCCACTGGGCATTTTAATTCCGTTTTAAACCAGATTTTTTTAAAAAATCAACAATGAGGTTTGGTTTTTTGTGTGTGTTCCCACTGTTGGATTATAGGGCAGACTTGTAGGGGAGAAACCCCTCCTCTCTCTCATCCCTTCAGCAGAAGCCCCTCCCCATGTAGTCAACAATTGTGCACCATCATATTCTGACTTCATCAGGGTGGGCAATTCAAACCCCACCCTCTGTATAAACTTCGCCACTTGCCCTCTCCCCATCTTGTATCCACCATACGGCAACTTTGTTCTCCTATTAACAAGGCAGTAGAATGTTCAATATCACTTTCCCTTTTGTCTTTTAATGATCACGGTGGGGAAAGGAGGAGGGAAAAACCAGGCAGGTTTTACAAAAGAGCCAGCTCCATCCTGGATCAGCAAAGCAGTTCAGCCCCAAATGGAGGCAAAAGGTGTGGGTCTGATCTCTTTCATCCAATCTCTGTTACATTGTGTTCTGACCTCCTGTTACATGTGTTCAGATCTCTTTTTTAGTTACATAGTGGTGTGATCTCTCTCATTTTTTGCCTCCTCCCCCCCTTTCAGCCAAGCCTGACATCCTTAGCATGTAATGGTGAGAGCCTGGGCAAAGGGGACGAAATCATGGCTTATCATTGGATCAGGGAAACTGAGGAGAACACCACTAAAGCATGGTTCCCTCCCCCCAAAAAACGCTAGTATTCCCATTGCTAAATAGTGAGAATTATTTCTAAATTCAACAGCAAGACCTCTTTTAATGCGAATAGGGATTCTCCACATTACGGGACCCTTAATCCTCAGAAACTGCTGATTCTTTTAAAACTGAAAATGATTTCAAAGCTCTTTAAATATTGAATGTGAATACAGCCTCAGTGTTAAATAACTCAGAAAATTCCTCTTTGGGATTTGTAAATGTGGAAAGAAAACCTTACTGGTCACTTTGCTGTTGTGTTCTCTCATAAAAACATAAGAACATAAGAGAAGCCTTACTGGATCAGGCCACAGTCCATCTAGTCCAGCATCCTGTCACACACAGTGGCCCACCAAAAGCTCATGGGCATCTCAAGCAGAGACAAGGACAAACCTATTCCTGCTCTAGAATCCCAGCAAATGGCCTTAGAAGTGCCCTGGTTTCCCCCCACACACACCCAGCCTGAAAGATGCACCTAGGCATTCATTCTAGTAGCCATTGATACATCTGTCGTCCATAAATTTGTCTAACCCTACCTTAAAGCTATCTAGACTGGTAGCTGTCACCACCTCTTCGGGCACCAAATTCCATAAACCGATGACCCTCTGGGTGAAGAAATACTTCCCTTTGTCGGATCCGACTCTCCTACCCATCAGCTTCATAGAGTGCCCCCTGGTTCTAGTATTGTGTGATAGAGAAAAGAAATTTTCTCTATCCACCTTTTCTATACCATATACTATAATTTTATATACTTCAATCAGGTCCCCTCTTAAATGCCGTCTCTCCAGACTGAAGAGGCCTAGATGTTGCAGCCTGGTTTCATAAGGGAGGTATTCCAGCCCCTTAATCATTCTGGTTGCTCTTCTCTGCACCTTCTCTAGTTCCACAATATTCTTTTTGAGGTGTGGTGACCAGAATTGTACACAATATTCCAAATGTGGCCTCACCATAGATTTATAAAGAGGCAAAATGACACTTGCTGACTTATTTTCTATTCCCTCCCTAATTATTCCCAGCACTGAATTAACTTTTTTCGCTGCTGCCACGCACTAGGTTGACACCTTCACTGAACTGTCCACCAAAACCCTGAGATCCCTTTCCTGGTGTGTTGCAGAAAGCTCAGACCCCATCAGTTTATAGACATAATTTGGATTCTTACCCCCAATGTGCATTACTTTGCACTTGTTAAGATTAAAGCACATCTGCCACCTGGTTGCCCACTCACCCAATGCTAAGAGATCCCTCTGGAGCTCTTAGCAATCCCTTTCAGATTTCACTACCCTAAATAATTTAGTATCATCAGCAAACTTAGCTATTTTACTATGTACCCCTTCTTCAAGATCATTGATGAATAAATTAAAAAGCACTGGTCCCAATACTGAGCCTTGAGGGACCCCACTTTTTACTTCTTTCCACCCAGAGAATTTGCCGTTTATTACTACTCTCTGCTTCCTGCCCTTAAGCCAGTCACAAATCCAGGACAGAACCTGTCCTTTTATTCCATGGCTGGTGAGTTTACTCAGTAGCCTTTGATGTGGGACTTTGTCGAAAGCCTTCTGAAAGTCCAGATAGACAATGTCTACTGGTTTGCCTTTATCCACATGTTTATTGACACTGTCAAAGAATTCCAACATGTTTGTGAGGCATGATTTACCTTTGCAGAAGCCATGTTGGCTTTTGTTCAGCAATGCTTGCTCCTCCATGTGCACGCTAATTTTGTCTTTAATAATGGTTTCCATCACCTTACATGGAACCGACGTTAAGCTAACTGGTCTGTAATTGCCTGGATCAACCCTGGATCCTTTTTTGAAGATTGGTGTTACATTTGCTACCCTCCAGTCCTCAGGTACAGAGCCTGATGTTAGGGAAAGATATGTTTTTGCTAGAAGGTCGGCAATTTCGCATTTGAGTTCCTTAAGGACTCTTGGATGAATACCATCTGGTCTCGGTGACTTGTTAACATTTAGTTTATTAAGACATGCAAGGACCTCTTCCTTGGTTATTTCTGTACAGTTTAACTCTTCAGAAAATACAGGCTCAGCTACTGGCATGTGTCTTCTGTCTTCCTCCGTGAATACTGAGAGGCTGTACCGTAAATGCAGCCTAAGAGGCAACAATTGGAACAGAGCATCGAAAGACAGCTTGGTTTTCAACTGCTAAGGGGATAAGATATGGGTGTATACTATCACCATATCCATATAACCTGTTTGCAGAATACATAATATGGAAAAACTAGCCTGGAGGAAGAAAAACACAACTTTGGACCTTTCCACACTTGGCCCTATTCTGAAATATATCCCAGAATAGGTGTCTGCTGTCCACATACTAGTGCAGACTATGGCAGGTTCCAGACAAGATCTGTCACAGTCTGCATTAACATGCAGACAAGAAACCTGTATCCGAGATATATTCCAGAATACCGCCAACTGCAGGAAGAGCCTTAAAGACAGGTGGGAAAAACATTAAGCACCTCAGATATGCAGATAATACCAGTCTGCTAGCAGAAAAAAGAGAAGATTTAAAGACCTTACTAGCCAAAGTCAAAGAACAGAGTGAGAAAATGGGTTTAAGCCTAAATTTTAAGAAGATAAACCACCTGTTTATCCCTCCCTTGCCAATGGAGCTGGAGCCTTCCTGTCCACCCCTGGCTACTACATATGTTCCAGTACCTTTCCCTGTTTACCTTTTTCTTTGGGTTGCCTATGGATCAGTGTACACATCTTTTTTTTCTGCAGGCTGTCAGGGTGCATCCCTATGCAGGAATTTTAGTCTGAGTTCAGTACTGTTTGGACTATTTTGGGGGACTGTTTTTAATCCGGATTGAGTTCTTGTCAATTAGACTGAATATAGCTGTCCCCATGCAGCTTTTTAGTCCTGGTTTTGGGACTAACTTTGAACGTAAAAAACAGGGCTTTTAAATTCCACACACACCCATGCAAACCCTGCCTGCAATAAAAGCAGAAAAACTGAAGTTTTAAAAATAAATTCTAGCTGCAAATACTTTCATTTTCACACCTCTCACCTCTCCCTTTTTGAGATTACCTGCAAAAAGTGCACTCATGCACATCTGCAAGGCAATGTAAAAAAAACAGGGCTTTTAAATCCCACCCATGCAAACCCTGCCTGCAAGAAAAGAAGCAAACACGAAGGAAAGGGACTTCAAATGCCAAGGGAATTACTTTCTTTTTCACACCTCTCCCTTTTGCGATTACTGGCAAGTGTGTGCAATAAAATGTATCATTTCAAAGTATTTCAGGGCTCCTAAACTTCATGTTTCCAGCAAAAATGTTTTAAAAGCCCCTTTAAATAAAAGAAAAATAAAAGCCCCTTCTCTCCCCTTTCTTGTACCATATGGAGCTTTCACGAGGTTGGCAAGAGAGGGGGGAGCTTTACATCTGTAGAAAACCACCCACAGCTGGTTGCCATTGGCCAGAATGCTAGACCTCCACCCTAAATAGCCCAGTATTGTCCCCATGTGGGGGAAAATAAGTGGACTTGGCTAAAAAAAAAAGGACTCAGGCCCAATCCCCAAAAGACTTATTAGCCCCTCTCGGATTCCTCTGCAGTCTCTCTATTATAGCTGACTTTAAAAGTCCCCTCCACTTCCGGAATAAGCGTCCCCATGGTACCCGCGATCTAAACGGACTTTCCGTCCCCAAGGAAGCCTGTTTCCTTTCCCCGCATCTTCCCCCCCGCCCCCTCCCTTGTTAAAAGGAAAAATAGGCAGATCTCTGTCTCCTGAAACAGCTTCCCACCCCTAGCAAAGGCAGATGATCGCTCATTCATTCATTTTCAGCACTTACTTTCCCTCAGTTCTCTGTTAGAAAAGGCTTTCTGCCCCAGGAAAGTCAGCGGCTGCAGGCATCAGCAGCGCGATCGTTCGCTCATTCTCTTTTAAGGCTTTCACAGATCACTGATAACAATGTTGCAATTCTGAGCAATTCTGGCTCTTTTTACAAAGGAAAGGAAGCGAACCTGCTGCATTTCTCAGATGTGTGAATGCTTTTTGGCTGTGTGTGCAGGCAAGCAATCCCCGCCCCTTTTGCCACGGAGCGTCCTCAAGGCAGATATAGCGAGCAGAACCCGCGAATCGCCGAAAGAGCGCTGGAACTCTTCTTTAAAGTGCATGTATTTTATCACGGGTGTCTCACTTTCCTAAGCTCCCTAAGCGCCTTGTAAAGTCTGGAATGGGGCCGCTCAGAGGCAAAAGAAGAGTTCCAGCAGACTTTCAATTGCATGGGGACAGGGCTTCAGTCCTGTTTTCATCAGGCTTTTTTCTCTCCGGATTTAGGCAGGATAGTCCTCATAAAATCTGGAAATAAAGAATTGCATGGAGACACTTGGTGCCAAATTTGGAAACGTTTTGGATTAATTACTGTAGCCATGGGGACACTCCTTCCCGAATTTGAATTGAAGTTGGATTAAAGTGCCCATGGGGACACAAGGTCAGCCCTCTGGTTTGAAGGGCTAAAACATGCTAGTTTTCAGATTGAAGGTGTCATGTATTTAGGTACTGTCCAGTCCAAGGCCAGTTTCAAAGACTAGCAGCAGTGAAGAGTAAGGAAACCTTAAGAAGCAGGGAAACCTTAAAGCTGCTCAGTCATAACTAATATTCAGGATATGGGGCAGGTGCAAAGAAAATTCCATATTGAATATCTATTAAAATCCTAGTATTGATTCTGGTTTTCCACATTTAAGCAAACGACACACTGATCCTTTGTCCTCTTTTGTGATAAAGTGTTTGTTTCTGTGCTGAACTCTCCAAAATTTGAAGACTGCGGCTCCTTTAAGGATACAGTGGCAGAGATCCAGGGTGCTTCAGAAACAAACATCCTCCTGTCTTCTCCTTCCTGTGACTCCTAGCCTAACATTTCCTCGTTCTCTGTGCTCACCTGTGTGCAGTGTTGCCAGGCCTTTAATCTCCTCTGATCTCCTGTTTAACCCTAATTAACAATTAAGGTTCCTTTAATGTTTTGTCCTGCTTTCTATTTATACAGCTGAGAAGGAGAAGGCAAAAGCTTTCATCCTAAGGGCATTCTTCCCTCAGAGAAGGGGCTCATCTTCTATTCTGGTGGGAAAACAACCCTATCTAGGTAGGTTGTCCACAGAAAGACACATTAGCAACAGTGGCAAGGCAAGGAAGCAAAACATGGCACAGACACCACCTGCTGAAATGCAATTTTGACATATTTTTCATATTTTAGTATTTAAATTTCCTAATTTTTTGGGCTGTCTCTAAACGGTGGCCAGATATCCCACTAGGAAGTGATAATGTGGGATATTACTTCCCCGCCATTATCACTTGCTAGCCTAGTCAGCACCATTGGCTGGTGCTGTTTTGTGCATTGTTGTGATGCACACATCCAAGTTAACACCAAATATGCTCCCCCGCCATTGCATATGCCTTCAGTTTCAGCCTCCATGCATGTGTGGTGGATAGAGTAAGGATTGTTGCTCTGTCCTCACTGTTGCTGGAAAACCCGCAACTAGAACTGGACCTTCCAGCAATAGCCCGTTTGAAGGTGAGGGAGTGGGGCTATGGTGGGGTTGCCAAAAATGTGTGTGGCATTCCTACCATAGTGGCTCCATAGTGGCATTATATTCTGCCTGTCTGGATGGAGCCTAAGGCCGAATCCCTACGGCAAGCTTATATCGGATTCAATATGGTTTCAATCCTCAGAGTCCTCACATCAGTTTGACTTAACACGCTTTCCACGTGTTAAATCGCCCCAAACCGTTGTAAATGTTATCCCAGATTTCAACAGGTCTCACTCCGGATCGTGCACTTGATATGTGTTTCATTATTTACTGTGGGGACTGTCCGTATTCTCGTCGCCCAACCAGAAACCAGCGCGGAGGGATCCGAGGGAGACAGTGCCTCAAACATGCCCGCCAAGCCAGCAAATGGGCCCCTGATTGGCCCTCGCTATGCCACCCTGAGCGTTCTAGGCGCCCCCGCCCCAGCAGCGCCTCCCTCGCTCCGTCAGTAGGCCACCATCACCACCACCACCACAACGGCAACAGCGGCGGCGCCTACAGCTCCTCTGGCCACTCTGAAGGGACCAAAACCCGCCCACAGCCCTGGTCGTTTCCCCAACAGATGGAGAACGCATATGAGAGGCGGCGGAGGTGGCAGCGCCTTTCAGGAATCCTCCCCGCCAACAGGCGAGACCGTTTCCCCACACACAGCTGCCCCATCTCTCCCGCCCTCCCCCCCCCCAGTTCCAGGAGCAGCACCGAAAGCGACAGCAGACAGAGGAAGCGTGGAGGAGCTGAAAGTAATGGGGACAGATTCAATGTGGTTCTATTATTTGGGTTTAGGGAAACCGAAATAAGCTCACCGTGGGGATTTGCCCTAAGTGTCTTATATTCCCTAACCCCAACTTCCCTCACAATCAATGATTAAGGTATTTAAAGTGGAATATGCCCCTCCTAGCCAAACATATTCATGTCTACACAAAGACTTGCTTTTGAAGGTGAGTGGGATTCTGTTAAAAACATCTGCTCCGTCTTGGTGCCTTCACCTTCTTCAGTGTGAGCATATGTCTGTGAATGTATATGTGAGTCCCAGTAGTGAAAGAATAACTCAAGGAAGTGATTCCCCCATCCCTAGTTGGAAGAATGGCTTCAACCAATCCCAAAACAAACACTGGAGATCTTTCTTCAAACGAATGCAGTCTTAGGAATGGCTCAGAAATTACTCAGGACCTTCAGACTTCCAAGCTTTTGGTAAACATACCAACTAATTGCCTCTAAAGGATGAGAAAACAGTTTTTCACTCACATACGCCTCAAATATAGTGCCATTTTTACCATGAAGAGGAATATACCAAGTACTTTGGGTGAGGAGATATCTTCATCTTTTCTCCGGTTCCTTTACCCTGAAAATAGGTTGCAGTATGGTATTCTTCTGTGCAGAAATATTGACGCCAGCTAGAGGAACCCCTGTGTCCTTTCCACTACAGCTATCTTGTTAGGCTGTGTTTTAGGTGACTGCATGGATGAATGCTCACTATCTTGACCCATCTTGGGTAAGATGTCAGAGCTTTTTAAAGGACTCTGTCCAACCAGAGGTTTATTTGCACTAGGGCCTCAGAATGCAATTACGCAAGCCCTGGGACAAAGCATTCGCTCTGCTGGGCAGGCAATTCCATCCAGAACTAATTGCATTCTGGGTGTAGAGCACGAAATCATGCTCTACACCCGGCCCGGTGTACTTGTTTATGGACCACTTTGACTGCTCCTATATATTAAATAATGACATTTTCGCCCCCACAGAAAAATATGGACAATATTTTTAGATGACATCTTTTGTATGTGGATGGGAACGGAATCTTCCCTCAAAGAGTTTTTGGTGTTCCTAAATGGGATACACAATAGCATTGAATTTGATATGATATATGACTCCTCTAAGATTAGTTTCTTAGACATAAGTATTCAAACTACAAGGGGCACATTTGAAACAAATCTCTATAGAAAACCAATGGATGTCAACTCCTTTTTAAGGTATGATAGTTATCACCCTAAGCCACTCAAGAGAAACCTTCCATATTCACAATTTTTTAGGATTAGAAGAAATTGTAATACATTGGAAGGCTACCAGAGAGAATCGGAAGTCCCATGCCTCCAGTTTTTGGAAAAAGGATGCCCCCTGAAAGCAATCAAAGAGGCACAGGATAAAGTTTGAGATCTGGATCAAAATAAACTTCTGATGCACCTGAAACCTAAGCAACATACAGATAGGGTGGTTATACCCCTTAGTTTCAACACAAACTTGAAGAGAGTGAAGGAAAGCATCATGAAACATTGGTACCTACTGGAAGATTTACCCGGATATGAAAACAAACCTATATTTGCATATAAAGGAACTCAAAACATCAAGGATATATTGGTACATGCAGAATTTAAACCCCCAACTGTACAAAATGGATCACATCTTAAGGGATATTTTATTTGTGGTCATTGCTCAGTTTGCAGGAACAGCAGTAATATAAAACAATTACAAACCCTGCTGATGATAGAATTTATGAAATCTATCATTTCTTTACATGTACAAGTAAAAATGTTGTATACGTCATTGAATGTCCTTGCAGGTTATTATATGTGGGGATGACCAGTAGACCAATAAGAACATGGATAGTGGAGTATAGAAGTTGCATTAAAAATAATAAAACACAGGCCCCTATGGTGAAACATTTTTTGGAGGTAAATCATCCTCATGACTCTTTCAAATTTTGGTGCATAGATGGCATATCTAACATCAGGAATATAAAACAATTGGAAATACTGGAACTAAAGTGGATCCATAGATTAAAATCTGAAACACCTGTTAGTTTAAACGAGAATGTAAATTGGTTGGTTTGAAACCTTGTTTTTTGCTTGTCACTCTATTCCCTCTTTCCCCTTTAACTCTCCTTTCCTTGAGTCTCTTCAGAATCATTCCTCTAAACTAGTCCAGCTGGATATATAAGAAGCAAAACTGGGAGTTGAAGAGCGTTCGATACTTCTTGAATAGACAGAGTCACGAAAGTGAGCTGTATATATTGAATGATATATAAGATTTATAATGGTTTTAAATAATTAAGAGCCACTTAATAAGACCTGATTGGAGGGTTGAAACGTGTCTGGCTTCCCTGTTTTATTGGCTTCATTGTTATATATAATTTTTAAATTACTTTGTAAACCTATATCTTTATAAAAAACAATTATATCTTTAGTGGGGTATAATTTACCCTTATAGAAATAATATTGTCTTCTCACAGAACCTTCTTGGTTTGGTTTTTATTTTGGGTTTCTGTATTAGGGATTTTTATTGTTGTTGGCTAGTTACAATAAAAACAGGCTTTTTCAGGGACAGTGGCCAGCATTCACACTGCAAGTGCTGGCCCTGCTCCCAACTTATCTAGCAGGGCTTGCAGTGTGGACAGTCCTAGACCGTCCACATTGCCATAGCAACAGCAAGAGCAGCTTCTCATGTGTGCCAGACCATTGCTATGGTGATCACAATATGGCATGTATTTACACAACTGCAGCTGTTTTTCTGAAGTTGGATTACCTGGGTGTTATGTCATTAGCAGTTCAAAACAAGCTGGACAATAGTTCAGATTAAGGGTGTTTTTCCACTGTCACTAGAAGTATCCATTAAGTACCCATTAATGGGTACAAAAATGCCATTATGTACCCATTAATGGGTACTTTTAGTGACAGTGGAAAAACACCCTTAATCTGAGATTGTCCAGCTTGTTTTGAACTGCTAATGACATAACACCCAGGTAATTCACCTTTTTACAATGAACATGAGGACTAGCATTAAGTCTGCTAGGGCTTAAGTTCCAAAATACTGTACCTTTTTTGATAGCTCACCTGTAGATTTATCAGATATGCCTGTTTCCCAGTAATTTTTATTTCCAAACCTTTTCCTCCCATACTCCTCCCCTCTTTCAGCCCATCAGAGAAAAGCTAGCTGAAAGAAGGAATTAGAGTGAGTTGGCTGGGTACCCACTGTGGCCGGTAGAGTGGAGAGCAGAAACATCTAAAAGTGGAAGCAGGGGTCAGAAGGGATGCAGTGAATGGTGGGTGCAAATCTCCAAGAAATCTAATGCCACTGCACATAATAGCCTTTACATTAGCTAACCTTGAGTTGAAACAAACATGAACGTAAGAAGGTGTCATATATAAATCAGAGTATACTGAGTACTAGAGTGAATTCCTTCACTGGGATGATGGCTCTTTTAAGATGGATGGCAACTGAAAAAAAGCACTGGGTCTATTTCATATACAAGATCAGGAAAAAAGGACATTGGTGGAGCACTTAAAGGCCGCATCCCCATTAGAAGCTTAATGCAGTTTCCTTAAACCAAAATA
>MTQE01001795.1:3857373-3871468 GCA_014337955.1 Aspidoscelis marmoratus
CCCCCCCCCGACTTTTTGCCTAGCTTCACTTCTTCCCTCCTTTACTTGCTTACATTTGCTACAAATAAAGTGAATGTGACTTTTAGTGCTTGCAGGAAATGTATGAACAGAGGCACATTTGCAGCACTTCTGAATTATATGTAGCGCTTCAGTTAGGTCAGCGGTTCTCAACCTTCCTAATGCTGCGACCCCTTAATGGAGTTCCTTATGCTGTGGAGACACCCAACCACAGGGGCAGAACAACAGGGAGGTGGGAGGAAAGGGCAGCGGCAGACTCGTCGCGACCCCTCTGAAAGGGTAATTTGACCCCCAAAGGGGTCCTGACCCCCAGGTTGAGAACCACTGAGTTAGGTGGATGTAACTAGGGCAGCATAGATATGGAGAAAAGAAAACAAATCTTTCTTCTGATCAGAAGGTGTCTCTTTTCAAAACCATTCACTACTTTTCTGGTTGCAGACGATTTTTGAGTTTGTGTTTAGTTGTCCTTTGGCCTGGTTGCCAGTACGGGAGGCCTATTTATGTAGATGTTAGCCCTGGCACAACGTGACATCTTCTGCCCCATAGTGAATTTTATCTGGTTCCAGGTATGAGATTCCTAGCAAGACATCTAGGCTGTGATCGGACACAGCAAAAAAAGGACAGAAAATAAAGTATTTCTGAGGAACTTTAGAGAAGGCCTGGAGGTGGGATTGTTCATACACCAGTCTGCCCCTCCTCTTTCTCTTGGACATTCTATGCTAGAAAAGGTGGATTAGAGGTGGCCTGGGAATGTGAAGGGCTGTATCTCTAAGGCACCTCTAAGGTGCCTCTTTTGATATGTCTGAACACAGCCTTATTTTGTTACTTTGTGAGAAATATATTTGGATATGGTGGGCACTGGACAAAGACAGAACAAATGAAATCCTTTCGATACATGTGCTATTTGTTTTAAGGGTAAAGACGGGGGGAACTCCCACGTAGTGCATCCTCACCATGGGGAGCTGCTTCTTTACTAAGAAAGGGCTTCATGAATGCTGTAGTTCTTACCACACATATAGGTCTGCTGCACCTGCACCTGTCCCAGGTGGAAGAGGTGTAGGGGGAGCATGTGACCAGCAAAACGGGTGTGATTGCATGTTACATTGCCTGGTTGCCCTGGCAATGGTGCCACACATGCCCGCTAGTGCTGTCAGCGTGGCAAAACAATCACTGCCATAAAGGTGGCAATTTGCACTTAGCCAGTGCCTAGCTGGCTAAGTTTCAAATGCTTTGGGTGTCTGTAAGTCCAAACACCCTTTAGTTTAGTTTAGTTTAGTTTAGTTTAGTTTAGTTTAGTTTAGTTTAGCCTTGGCCCATGGCATACTGCTTTCTGGTGTACTGTTTTAGGACACCATTACCTACAGGTCCGTGATGGGCTAGTTGTTTGGTTTTTGTGACAGATACCCAGCTATACAGTTTGGCTAGAAGAAAACTGGACCAAAAAGTCCTTTGCCCTACTTTTTAAAAAATGGGCCATTAGGAAATTGCAAGGAAGGGCCATTCTGAGAGGGATTAGCTGAGCTCTTTTGACTCTCTAATCACCCCTCCCCGCTCATCCCTCACCTGAAGTGTCCAGCAAATACACCCAGGGTGACGCAGGATATACATGAGCTGCTCATGCTGGGCAAATGGTGGGGAGGAGGAGAGTGACCATGGGGAGGGGGTAAACCACAGCCCAATTAAAGGATAAAACGTTTAAGGGCTTTGGGGATCTTGTTCTCCAAGCTGGGGCCTAATCCATAAGGGGGGGTGGGTATATAAATCAGAATTGCCCTGGACCCTGGCACAGACAAAGCGGATGGTACCGATTGAGCAGTAGGGAGTGAAGGAAGGAAGGGGGAAAGAGGCAGAATCTAGGAAGGAAGAAAATCAAAAGTGAGGGAGCAGGACAGACCAGCAACCAACTGGTACAGGTGGAAGGTGAGGGAAGCAGACAGCCAGGGCCATGACGGAAGCCTGGGATAAGGCAGTATTTGCCGCCCGCCGGCGCGATGATGATGAAACAACTAGAGGAAGCATGTTCACTTACACCAACAGCAACAACACACGGGGTGAGCCCAGTGGAGGCCTAAGACATCAGGGGGCTGGTCTGAGATGGGGCACTGGGCAGAGGGGATCACTGTGGAAAGGAGGAGCTTTTGCAAGCCTGGGAAGCAGAAAAGGGAGAGTCCCTTCTGTTGCCTACAGCCCTAAAGAAGGTGCTACTGGCACTAGTTTTCCTGGGAAAGATTCTTGTGAAGGCAAGTCAGGAATAGGCAAGGGAAAGTCTTCTTCTGATCCAGGGATATTTTAGTGTGATAGGCAGAGAGAAGTGTAAGTTCCTCCACTGTCCTAGGAGATGAATTGTGAAGGATACAAAATAATACGCTAGGGTCAAGCGATAAAGAAAAGGATAAGAAGATGCTTGCTGTACGGTGGCAAAATAGGCTGTGGATGGAGTCACCTGTGAAGTTGGCTGGGCTCCCTCTAACTCCTAACCTTTTCCTCCTCTGGCAGGCCCTTTTGAAGGTCCAAATTATCACATTGCACCACGATGGGTCTACAACGTCACTTCTCTCTGGATGATCTTTGTGGTCATTGCGTCAGTCTTCACAAATGGCTTGGTATTGGTGGCCACTGCCAAATTCAAGAAGCTACGGCATCCACTCAATTGGATTCTGGTGAACTTGGCAATAGCTGATCTGGGTGAAACTGTTATTGCCAGCACCATCAGTGTCATCAATCAGATCTCTGGCTATTTCATCCTCGGCCATCCCATGTGTGTGTTGGAAGGATACACTGTGTCTGCTTGCGGTAAGATGTTACTGGATTACTTAGTAACTATGTTCCCACTTCACTTCTTACCCCTCCAATCCTTTCCCTGTATTCTAAGTCCAAGCTCACAAGTACCTGTGCCTCTAAGTCAGTGATGGTGAACCTTTTGAGCTCGGTGTGTCAAAATTCGCAAAAAAAAACCCTAGCTTAACTCGGGTGCTGTGTCACATCTAGAAATATCCATAATCTTGTGAATTTTGTAGCTCTAGTAAAAAAGTTATACTTTTGATATATGTATTTTATTAAAAGCAGAAATAAATATTTCTTTACATTTGCTAAATCTTCAATTGAAAGTTGGTATTTCGTACCCTTCAAAAACAAGCAAGCGCTACACGCCCAGGTGCCAGGGTGACCGTGTGTGTCACCCAAAAGGGCTTGGCGTGTCACCTGTGACACACGTGTCATAGGTTGGCCATCACTGCTCTAAGTCATACCCCACAGCCTTACTGTCCTTCAGAATAATAACTCCCACTTGTCTGGTCAGGAAACTTTAGGAAAAAAATGTTGATAGACTCCTCTTTGCCCCTCGTTGTCTTCCTCATTAATTTTATGCCTAGACAAATGCAATAGTCTGGACTATTGCCAACTTTCTACTGCTATTTTCTATTCCTGTTTCATCCACTGGAGATGGACCTTCCCCTAAAAACTTCAGTATACTTGTCTCCCTTGAATGCATAGCATCTCCTCATGACAACTATCCTCTTTGGTCCTTCTTGTCCCCTCTCCCCACAGGTATTACAGCCCTTTGGTCTTTGGCCATTATCTCCTGGGAGCGCTGGGTGGTTGTCTGCAAGCCCTTTGGAAATGTTAAGTTTGATGCCAAACTGGCCATGGCTGGCATTGTCTTCTCCTGGGTATGGTCTTGTGTCTGGACAGCACCACCTATCTTTGGCTGGAGTAGGTGAGTGTGTGGAAGGTCTGGGGCAGCTAGCAGCTATGGAAATAACAGTGCACAATAATGTACATTAAAGTGTGATGATGGAGAAGGGTAGGTTTAAGGAAAAACTAGATTGTTGCAGGTTTTCTGCATTAGTTGGGCAACCTCCACCAAGAGCTCTTGCTCAAGGTGGCAATATCTGGATATGACCGAAAAACCAATATGTACTAGTATAGTACAGAGCACCTGGGTTATATTCACATTGACTTGATCTGATGGCAGAGTGTAATGATGCAGTACTATATCCATATGTTTGCAGTACAGTCAGCATCATGGAATCCAGTCCCAGAGCAGGCTATTTCAATTGTAGCACAAAATACATACTATACAAATATGATTTTGTGGGGAGTTTGGTGCACTCGCCCCCAGAAAGATTGAATCTGCATCCTGGCCGCTTAAGGGAGGGACACTGCCAGAAGATATTAGATCTTACAGCTTTTGGTATCTGGGAAATGAGATTATTTTAATAGGCCTATAAAAGTTGAGCAAAAACACACATGCGCACACGTATTTAGCTCAAGCTCAATTTCAGGTGCTGAGCTGTTTTTTTTTAAGCCTGAGGCTTAATGCTGCTCTGATGTGAAGGTCAAACTACATTGGCCTGAAGGTTCACGTGGTGCTCTGATTTTTACTTAGGCCTGAACTAAGGTCCCTTAATACAGATAGCACTAGGAAAGATTACAAGAAGATTGAACTCTCATGCAAAAATGATCTTGTTCTCTCCCCTTCTCCCCTAGGTACTGGCCTCATGGGTTGAAGACATCATGTGGTCCAGATGTATTTAGTGGCAGTGAGGACCCTGGTGTCCAGTCATACATGGTTGTGCTCATGATCACTTGTTGCTTCATCCCACTGGCTGTCATCATCCTATGCTACTTACAAGTGTGGCTGGCTATCCGTGCGGTGAGCATCCATGCTCCACTATGACTAAAACACCCTGATGGTTCATGAGGCTCTCATCTCAGTTTAGGAATGTTCACCATTTTATTTCTCCTTCCTCCTGAAACTTTCAATGGACTCTGCTCGCAAATGTTGAGGCTGTACCAAACTTTCAGTCTTTCAATGGTACTCCCCAAATCCCATATTTTTCAGTACCAATAATCTCTTGGACTGCTACTGGTCACGACAGGGCTTGCTTCCTACAGCTGCTGCTTGATATCATTGCATCCCCATGGGCTACATTTACTTCGGGGTGGATTCAGGGAAGCCCCAATGCGAATTGTAGCTTGAATTAACACGTCCCCATGCAACTGAGGACAGTGCGGGTTCAAGCCGAATCTGCCTGTCCCCATGAAAACCATGGTAAACCCCTGCATCGGGGAACCGCATCTTTTTTTCTCCACTCCCTCCCCCCTGGGTACAAGCATGACACACACACCTTGCCTGATTGCCCGATCGGCAAGGCATAAATGAGTAAGGGCTTGGTTTAGTGCACGAGCACTTGATAGCTTCCCTGCACTCAGCTGAGCAAGATCAGCTCTCAGACAGAGGTATGCCAGCTGTCAAGTGGAGGAACGCACCTCCGCTAAAATGATTGAAGCACAGCCGCAGCTTCAATCAATGAGCTACGTTTCCTTCCTATTATGCCCCCCTTTAATCATTTTTTTATCTCTTATCAATGCAGTCTGTGGTGTTTTTGGAGGTGCAGAAGGGAAAGCAGCTCATTGATTGAAGCCGGGGCTGTGCTTCAATTATTTTAGCGGAGGTGCGCTCCTCTGCTTGACAGAGGGCATACCCATCTGACAGCTGATCTTGCTCAGGTGAGTTCAGGGAAGCTATCAAGCGCTCGTGCACTAAATCAAGCCCTTACATACACAGGCAAGGAGGAGGTGTCATGCTTATAACTGGAGAGACACTCGCATGGCAAACAAGAGCTCATCACTTCTCTTTCAGCAGAATTTCTTTGAAGAGATCCCCAAGCAGTTGTGATCACAGTGCACACAACAGGGACAGAGAGCATAAGCAAAACCCCACCGATTAATGCTGCGATCGCCAATCTCCCCCCACCCCCCAATAACCCCGGACTTCAGGATAATGTGTGATTGCCTCCTAATTCGTGGTGAAAACAGTTCGAAAGGGGGGGGGGAGTTGCTGTGAATTTTTGCCATTTGTCCTGCATGTAGCCCAGACTAGAGGCTTTTCATGGGGATGCTCCGAGGTGAACTCAGGTTCGCCTCGGAGTATTTTCATCATTGGGATGCAGCCTAGATGATGACCTTGGCTCTATTTCATTCTGTGAAAAAATTCAGACAGAACCCTCAATTTCCACTGGATTTCTTGCCCATGCTTGCATTACTGACCCCTCCCTTAACCCAAGTTTCTTGTCCCAGCTGTGAGATCACCGTGCCTCCTTTGACCTCTCTTTCTTTTTCACAGGTAGCTGCCCAGCAGAAGGAGTCAGAATCTACACAGAAAGCAGAAAGGGAAGTGTCAAGAATGGTGGTGGTCATGATCCTTGCCTATTGCCTCTGCTGGGGACCATACACAGTCTTTGCCTGTTTTGCTGCTGCCAATCCGGGCTATGCCTTTCACCCCCTTGCAGCTGCCCTGCCTGCCTACTTCGCAAAAAGCGCCACCATCTACAACCCCATTATCTACGTCTTCATGAACAGACAGGTAATTTGCTTTATTTTGTCATAGTTATGGGCTGCTAACCAGATGGCTGCATTTTAGAATTTTTCGATGGAAGACCACCTAGCGGTCGCACGGCCCTGTTGATTATGCTGCATGCCCTCTTCTTTAGATAACCGCAGAACTCTTTACCCATTCTGATTAATCTCTTCCCTTTCTCCCTTCTCCTTTTTCTGCTGGCAGTTCCGTAACTGCATATTGCAGCTGTTTGGCAAAAAGGTGGAAGATGCTTCTGAACTCTCCTCCACTTCCCGTACAGAGGTTTCCTCTGTCTCTAATTCTTCGGTGTCACCATCATAAGAGCTTCTGCCCAGATGGATATCAAGTCGGGACTCTGCCTCCCGGAACAGCCCCAGCGAGAACCTTCCTGTCCTCCTGTGCCGTATGGATTCCCTTTGAGCATATGAAATACTGGCTTGCCATCTCCAAAGACCCTCTCCTTTGGATTCAGTTTGTACTCTAGGCTGGGGTGTTACTATTTTGCCTGTGGCTGGGGGAGGGAAATGTTTCAGCTTCCTTCTAGGAATTGTTTTTGGAGAGAGGCAAAGGATGCAGAATGCTACTTTCAGGTATCCCATCTTTCTGCGTCATTAGGTGTCGCTTGGAGATTCCTTCCCCTAGCTGTGATCCTGACTAGTCTTAAAACCTGTTCCTGTCTTCCAAAAGGAGACAGAACAAAGGGGGCTTCCTGTGGAAAGCACATAGCTTTTGTAAAGCGGGCCTATCCTAGGCTTTTCACATCACGGAAAGTGACCCGGAGTCTACATCCCCTCCAGTAAATCCCTTCCTGAGGAGGAGTGAACTGGGCCTTTTCTAACTCCTTTTCCTGCCCCACTTACAAACTTGTCACTGGTTCCAGGGAATGCATCAAAGCGGGGTCAGATGAGTAACGTTTGTCCCCCAAGGTGTCTGTGCCTCAGCAAGGTTGGATGTATTGAATTCTAGCTCTGTCTAGGAGCGGATATAATCATGATACTGGTCAGAAGCACTAAGAATTTTCATGAGCCACCTGGGACATCGTGGGGTCTTGGTGCTTCTCTCCGGCATCGCTCATCCGGAACCATTCTGTACATAGTGTTTGATACTAAGTTCTGTTGTGTCCCTGGGACATATAGCTAGAAATGCAATGGAAAGAAAATCATGAAAAAAACCTGCAGCAGACAGATAGAGAATAAAGATTTTTAACTTCTGTATTGAAGCTCAGTACGTATCCTACACACCATGTTGCAAAAAGTCCTTTGCCTGACTATGCTTCCTGTGCATGTGTTTTAGATTTTAGAGTAATGGTTATGGCCTTGGTGGGAGAGAGTCCATGGGGTGTTTTTCCACTGGCAGAAAGTACCCATTTTTGCACCCGTTAAGGACCCATTTGGGTGTGAGCCGGATGACCCCATTTCCACCACGGCACCCATTGGGGACACATTTGTTTCCACTGCCGCTGGGGAAATCTGGATCATATGGGTACATCTCAGCCTTTAATTGGGATTTTCTGTAGACCCCATTAATGGGGTCTACAATGGGGTCTTCAGCCAGAAAATCTGGATTAAAGGGAGCCTGTTTCCACATTAGTTTGGCAATGGGGTCTAGAGGAGGCTAGGGGGAGGGGGCACCCTTGGGGGGGAGCACCAAAACCTAGGCTTTGAAATCATTTCAAAGTCATTTCGAAGCCATTTTGAAATTACTTCGAAGTTGCCTTTGGAGATTAGCAAAGGCTCCGAAGAGAACAAAGGGAGAACAAAGCAGATTGTTATCTTCAGGCATGGAAAGAGGCACATACTTAATGAGGCTGACTCATCCCTGCTCACAAGGAGCTAATTAATATGCAAGCTCTCGTAAGGGGTTTGTCTTCAGAGCCTTTGCTAATCTCCGAAGTTCCCTTCGGAGGGACTTCGGAGCCTTTGCTAACCTCCGAAGGCAACTTCGGAGGGACTTCGGAGGGACTTTGGAGATTGCACCCCCTGTCCCCCCAAACACCTGATCCAGATTAAGGAATGTACCGATTCCTTAGATCCGGATCTTCTTAGATCCAGATCTAAGGGCTGTGGTGGAAAAACATCCCATGTATGCTAGTGTGGTGTTGTTTACAAATGTCTATTGACAGCCATGATGAGGGCAGCCTCAATGTGAATGGCTTTTAGCACCATCAAGAGTTGCAGTAGAAAAGAGAGAGATTTTACCTGGATGCCATCATCTGTTTGGATCTTCTCCTGTGCTTACCATGAAAATATGAACTGGAGCTGTAGATGCACAGTAATTGATAGGGAACTGTGGGCTTCTAGAATGAGGACAAGGTTTGTACAACTGCTGCACAAACAACAGATAGCATTTTACATTCCGTCAATGACAAACTCTTGGCAATACCCTCAATAATCACCCACTTTTTGTGCAAACACCTCTGCCATTCCTTCAGTGTTTCCCCGAACTGTTCATGGTCTGGTGACACTTCATATTAGCACACCTGCAGTGTGGAATTGTGCCTTTGGACTGTTATGTATGAACCAGCCCTTTGTAAACTGGAAGCCATTTGGATTCTCTCCCTCTTTTCTTTGGTAGCCAACTCAACCTGTGTGTGTTCTCCCTTCTCTTACGGCTGATCCTCCTTATCAAAAGATATTGGCATCTGGAATGAGCCATCATATAATCTGGCACAGGCGCTGGAAAAAATCAGACACACAGGAAAATACAGAAGGAAAGGGTTTTTAGGAATTTTTTAAATAAACAAACATTGGCAGCAGGGAGTGCTAATGAGGAGAAGAATTGATGAGGAAGCTAGTGTGCCATGGTATTCTTTGGCTACCAGGCTGAAGGAAGCCACGTTGTCCATTCTAATTGGGTAATATCCGGGAAATAGTTCCAGGCAGCAGTTATAATAATGATACAAACCAAAGTGGTCAAAGCCCGCCAACGGGTACGTAGGAGAGGAAGAACACAGGCTGAAACAGCAGAAACAAACACCAAAAGAATGGCAGCGATGGTCAATAGCAGGTTCATAAGTTGTCCGTAGAGTTTATATACATTGGCCTGTGGCAACTCCATTGCTTCCTGCTGCTGGGCCTGCTGCTGCATTTCCAGTTTAGCTAGCCGGGTCTGGTAAGAATCCAGCACCTCCTGCCAAAGAAACAAGAAGCCAGGGGGGTCAGGACTTGTTTACTCCACCTGGCCAACCAATGACTTTATATTGCTTTCACTAACTCTGAGTAGGATTCTACACTCTTATTTTCTAGCTGGTGTTTCCAATTATCCCACTGTAACCCATTTTCTAGGAGTGGAAAGGACAGAACCACCCATTTAGTGCTCTGACCACCAGTCACCCAAGAAGGATGCCTGAGCAAGTTAAGAGAAGCTCAGTTACAAAAGCAGAAGTACAAAAATTATGGGGGTGGGGATGGGGGTGGGAAGAATAAATGTAAAATCCCCAAAACCAGTGGTTCTCAACCTGGGGGTCGGGACCCCTTTGGGGGTCAAATTACCCTTTCAGAGGGGTCGCAATGAGTCTCCTGCTGCCCTTCCCTCCCACTTCCCAGCTGCTTCACCCCTGTGGTTGGGGGTCCCCACAACATGAGGAACTCCATTAAGGGGTCGTGGCATTAGGAAGGTTGAGAACCACTGCCCAAAACAGATCAGTGAAGGTCACCTATGTTCAGCGATCATAGATAGCTCACAGATGGTGGGAGGGGAGAAAAAAGAAGTAAATCAGGAAGAAGGGAAGCCCGGATAGTGCACTCCAAGCACTGTGGACTACAACCTTTTACTATAATCTGCTAGGGGCATTTCAGGACACACAAGAGAAATGTATGATAAGCTTGTCAGCATGTGAATTATGAAGTCGTCTGTTAGGAAGCTGCTGTAGTGACAGTCTAAAACCATCCTTTGGCTGTCATTTTGCAAACAGATTGATTCCAATCTACACAATATTCTAAATAGACAAATCTTAACCTGCATCCTTTGAACTTTCTGCGTATTACACACACTACATACTCCCAGAAAAGCACCAGTGTATCTAAAGGCCCAATGATATCTAATCTATCTTCCATCAACCTCCAGAGTGAAGAACATAAGAGGAGCCCGAGGCCACAGCCCATCTAGTCCAGCATCTTGTCTCATTAAGAAGACAAAAGCAAAACCTTCATCTCCTCTCAACTCCCTGCAAATAGCCTTTAGAGGCATCCTGTCTGTCTCTTGAACCTGGAGATAGGACCTAGGCAACCATTCCAGTACCCATTAATAAACCTGTCCCCCATTTGTCTAACTCATAGTTATTCATTTTGTATGCTAGTACCATCTCTTCTGCCAGTAAATTCCAGTGACAGGTCACTCTCTGGGTGAAAAAATACTTCCCCTTGACAGTCCTAACTCTCCCACTAGGGATATGCATGTATGGGATTTTTTGTATTCGTTTTGCATTAAAGTGAACGTGAAGGAAATTTGCATTTCTGCAAATGTAACCACTTCAAATGTGGTGAAATTCACATTCAGTTCGTATCTGCTGCGAATGTTTGCTGAATGTTCGCAGCGGTTGTGGAAGGATTCACAATGAATGTGGATCTGGTTGAGTGCTGCTGGCGAAAGTGGTCAGCTGCCAGAGAACATTCAAATCATGCAGCAGCACCTAGCTGGATATGAATCCGCTCCAGAAGCAAATGGGCAACTGCTTCTGCTACTACTAGCGGTCTGCTGGTGAAAGTGGCCAGGCACCAGGATTCACATCATGCAACCTGGTGGCAGTGCTTCTAGCTAAGATTCAAATGTATAGATTTGATTGTTGAATCCGTACATTCAGATTTATCTGGACGTGTTGCCACCTGATTGCATTGTAACCCGCTGTTGAAAAACCTGCAACCAGCGCTGGGTTTTGGGTGGGGGGAAAGCAGGGCTATGGTGGGGTTGCCTAATGGCACTATATTCTCCCCGTCTGGATAAGGCCTTGGCGGCATCCAACGACAACAACAATGCAGAAGAAAAACAGCTTGTCACTTTGCTGAGGTCTTCACTGTGCTCTGGAGGTCGACCAGGCATCAGTTAAAACTTAGATGTAAGGCCAATAAATAAGGCCTACCTAAAAATATGGTATGGTACATAGTATACTTTTTCTTACTTTCATTTCTACGCTTTCTGGATGTGATAACATAGGCTAGTGGAAGTGGTGGTGACATGCAGCTAAGGCAACAGACCCTACCTGGGGCCTGTCACACTGGCCCTATAATGGCTCACTATATTTTAGCATTTTAGGCTGTGCAGCATGCTTTACTGCTGCAAATACAGCCACTTGCTCCTTCCCTGTGCCAGCCAAGGGCATCCCTCAGATGCCCAAATCAGCACAGAAGGGAGAGAACACAGCAGACACATTGGAGAGCGTGAAGGCCTCCACAGTCTCTTCTCATGCCTCTTCACAATGGAGCACAGAAGACAGGCATATCTGAAGCATGTGTCATAGGAGCACAAGCCTGCTGCCTCACTAAAGCCATCGATCAGCCTTCCCTAGTTCTTCAGAAGAGTACTATGTGTACTTTGACTTCAAGGCTTGAGGGGTTCTTACCCAGATGTCCCGAGACCGCTCATAAGACTGGTAGACCATCTTCTCTTCAGTGCAAGCCAGATCATGTTTGAGGTTAGTGATCTCATTGAGATTTATCTGTATCACATCATTCACCTGCACTTCCAGATTATAGTGCCTGAAAAGGGATGGTACAGTCAAGACAGGCAAAATGAGATTCTACAACCTGAGCCTGTATCCTATGCCTCCTGTTCCTTCATTCCTCCCCCCACCCCACCCCCCGCTCTGCACACATACCACCAGGTGGCTAATCTTGTTACAGCATGAGCTTAAAACACTGCTGGTAAATGGATTATGTCTGAGCTGGCTCTGCTTCCTCATTTGACACTTCCAGTAGTAAGTAGATGAGCCGATTGATCCGGCAAAGGGTGAACAGCAAGCAAGTGCATGCAACAGGTACCCAAAATCATGAGCACGATGCCCATCAGGCATCACTGAATCCAAAAGCCATGAGAAGTAGTGCTTGAGAATTTGCATGAGGAATTGGCTCTGAAAGGCCCTTTTGCCATTAGTTTCATCTGTGACATTTAGTTAGATGTTTTTTATAGCTGTGTACAATTAACTGTTATGCTAATATGCTTTAGGGTGGTTTATTTATTTATTTGCATTTTTATCCTGCCCTATACTAGAACATCTCGGGAAAGGTGATAGAAATAGAAAACAAAATAGAAAATAAAGAATAAGATACTAATATAATAACTGAATGCAGGGAGGGGAAGATGTTCCTTATTTCAGCCAAAGGCCTGGGTATATATGTGTGTTTTTAGACCATTCCACAATCTGGGAGCTACTACCAACAAGATCCTATCTTGGGTCTCTACCCATCACCACAACTACTGGTTTCAAGTGAAGCATTGCTTACTGCTTTTAGCAGAATTGCCTGAGATAACATAGATAACATATATAAGCTCCTACTACACTCCTACTACACTCACTTCTGGCTTGATAAATTACAGATAGTTGAAACTAGCAAACGAAAGAGAGAGATGCTCTGGTACAAAACAGGCAATCTTTCCCAAGATAGAGCAGATTATTCCTGCAGTGGAACAAGGGCATCCACATTGGGATGACCTGCTCTGCACCAGCCTCTCTACTGGCTCCAAAATGCAGAGTTAGCACAGGGTGCCTCAGAATACATGACGGTGTTGCATCTTTTTGCTTCACGGAAATGGGTACTCCATGGTCCAGTATACCACCCCTAATATGCCAGTACACCCAGACACCATTTTGTGTACCATAATCCGGTCTATGCCCCTTCCTGTGTGGACAGAGCATAGGAGCAGGGACTCCTTAAGCTGCATCACTGCGCAGAAGGGAGGTCTGCAGATAATTTTTGGTCCCATTTATTGGCAAGTGTAAAAAGGCTCATTAACAGTTTTGAGGAAGGGTTTACAACCAGGAGGAGTGGGGGCAGAGCAAAAAGATCTTGAGATTTGTTAATTAGGGCTGTGGTCACCTTCCCTTCAGTCCATCTTTGGCCCACACCATTCATAGCTTTTTAGTCCAACCTGTTTTATTTGTAGATTTTCCTCCCTTCCAATTGTGCTTCCCTAAGTCCTGATTTTTACAAGTCTCAAGCTGCTAATCGATTTTCATTTTTGAGATGTGATCAGGGAAGAGGACTAAAGGGGGCTGAACTGAAATACTGTAAAGGCTGCATCCCCAAACGACTTATTTGCCTCTCTAGTTTCCCTCTACCATCACTCTATTCAAGCAGACTTTAAAAGTGCCATGCAATTCCGGAATAAGCGTCCGCATGAGGCTCAGCAAAATGCGCGGAAGTGTGTTTTGCTTGCCCACATTTTTTTCTCCCCACCCGCTATCTTGTTGATAGGGTGCCAGCAGGAACGGGGAGGGACTGCGCACAACCAGGAAGAAATTCCCGACAAGTTCAAAGGAAAAATAGCCATTGGTTCTCTGTTCGTGTCCCAGATCTCCACCCCCTGAAATGGCTTCCCGTGCCGGCTGCAGCCATTGGCCGGGGGATCGTTTGCTCATTCACTCTTAGCACTTTCTCAGATCACTGTCAAAATCCACCCAGTAGAGCAGCAGCAACTGTAGCAATCCACCACTTCACACCTGATAACAATTGCAACAATCTTGCCTGTGGGGAATGGAGGAGGAAAATAAAATAAAAGTTT
>MTQE01001795.1:3878300-3893158 GCA_014337955.1 Aspidoscelis marmoratus
GAGGAATCCGAGAGGGGCTAATAAGTCTTTTGGGGATTCAGCCTTGGTGAGGTTGTTGGAGATAATAAACAGGCAAGACAAGAATTAAGCATCTTCTTCTTGGCAACTATCTTCTGTAAGGGTACCACCCTAAGGTATTTCCATCAACTAGAAAACAAGTTTGGAACATGTCATCTCAGAATGATCTTTGTGTCCATGATAGAAACCTCTGGCTAATGAACAACTTGATAAGGCAGGAGAACTCAAAGGCTATTTCACTCAAACTGAATAAAGATTTATAGAAGACCAGAAGACCAGAAGAGACTTAAGTGCTAAATGTGCTATGGTTACCCTCAGGGATCAGTTTATGCAATCCTGGCATACTGATGCAATGCGAGAGCCACTTAAGAGTAAGAAGTAGCTGTGTAATTCCAATGGTTCCTATTTTAAAAAATGTGACTAGTGTGGCACACAAGCGACTGTGCAAAACTATCTACTACATCACAATACGCACGTTATTCTCCTTGCAGAGTTTCTTTCCTCAGAAAATAGTAATAAAGCTTTTTGTTCAGTATCTTCCACCCTTGTAGAATTTATGCTGTAGGCTTCTGCAGAATTCTACCTTGTCTGCTGAATTGCTTAACACCTGCATGTAGGCCCCTCCGTTCCATCTGAATCAGTAGAGGCTATCCATGTACTGAACAAATCTTGGGATGGGTGTTTCAGAAGTCTGGAAAAGGGCTGAATGATGTGTTCTGGATCATCCTAGCAAGGGCATAGCCTGCAGTTGTGTGCTTCTGGATCCTTAAATGGCTCTGAAATCTAAATGACTTCACTGATGAGGAACAGGTATGCCTGGCTTCATATCACGCACCAGCTGAAGATGTTACGAGTAGTCTAAATATATTCTGTTTGGATTATTGTGTAGTTCATCTTCCTTTGTAGCCTGGCAAAGACTTTCCCAAGAAACCCTTCAAGAATAAGAACTGCTGTTTCTTTTGCCTCTGTAGGAAAAGGTTGGGAAGTGGGCCATTTTCTCCAGGATCCACAGCCAAGATAGTCAGATAATGGATGGAGGATTTATGTTTTGTTATAGTTTTATTAAAATAATAGTTTTATTATCAAAATAAAAAGGAAATCTGTATACATCCATTTCCAATAAAGCACAAAATACATCAACTCATTTTTCAAACAACCCGTTCCCATAACCAAATCAACAAAGATGAAGAAAGTTAGAGATGCCAATCTCTTGGGTCTTATTTAACCAAGATATTACAACTTTCACAGGTAATCTTGATTTATTAATTTTTAGTCAGGCTACTATTAGTGGATTGACTAACTCCAAAATTGATGATAGAATCATCAGTCACCAAATCCCATATCTTTGTATACCATTTATTGATTTTTTTAAAGCATACTTCCAATTGTTGTGTAGCATAAATCAAGAAGCTAATTAATTCCTTACGATATCTCTCCTTATCTGACCCCTGGAAAAATCATTAGAGAAGATAGTTCTTTCCCAAGTGTCAGTGGGATATCCAGAGTATTGTTAATTTCCTCTTCTGCTTTCTTCCAAGAAGAATGAATTTTTTTACATCCCCACCACTGACTTATTCATTACGGAATGGCTGAAGTTATTTATTGGCAGAGATAGGTGGATTGGGCCTCGAACAATTGAGGAAACTGAGAGCCAGCTGTTAGAAGTCTGTTAGGGAACTTTGTACTATACACATCCCAGGGACACCCAAAAACTTGCAGTCTCAGTTTAGTACAGTAGCACTCTTTTAAAACTCTCATTAACAGTACCTTTGCCATTATGTTTTTGCTCCAGCATAGCTTTGATTTTGTATCTTTCTGTCTGAATAACTTTGTGATATTCAAGCCTATTATCTTGTTGCTGGCTATTGCAGGCTCTTGATAAATTGCCTTCATCTGCTCTTAATTGGTTTTTAATAAAAATTGTTGAGTTTTGCACCACTTTTGCGTTGGAATGCCTTCCTTTCGCTCTTGCCACCACATGCCAGCCAAGTGTTTCGTTACATCAACCCATCAGCCTTCAAACCTGCTGGAATGATTGGAAATTACTATTTCCCCAAAAAAACAAGTTTCTTCCTTCTTCAGACTCTGATTGAGAAGGCTGAGCTAATAGCTTACTTGAATAGTGAGGGGATAAGCCAGGTATTTTGCAGGGGAACTCACTATCAACATATTTATTTATTTATTTATTCTCTCTCTAAATACCACTGTCAATGATTTTGAAGAAAACAAGACCAAGGGTATCAGGCTTCCAAAACATTAACAAAATTCTCACATCTTTTATATGGATGATTTGAAACTTTATAAGAGTCAGTATACGAACCAGAATCACTGATTGATACAGACTGAATATGCCATAATGATAAAGCAATGGAATTTAAATCAGATGAATGTGATTCAGTGGCTATTAATCAAGGGAAAATGGCAAGCATATAAGGTGTTAAGCTGCCAAATGGAAAACTCCATGCCAAAAGCCAGCTAGACAGATTCTCCACTGTGTGAGCTATGTCATACTATGATGACCTGCTCTAGATTGCCTGGCCCAGGCTACCACTAGCCCAACCTAAGGGCTGCTCACATTGCAGACAGACCAGGCCAGGCCAGGCTTTGAAGTTGAGAACAAAGGTTCCCCATGTTCACCAAGTTGTTGGCTGGGGATTTTTTAGTCAGGAAGCTGGAAGTAGTGGGCTTCTAGCACCACTTCCAGCTGCCTGGCAAGATGGCACCGAGCTTGGTATACCAAACCACAGCCCGTGGATTGTCCACACACTGGCTATGGTCTGGTATACCAAAGAACGTTTTGTGGACTGCTTGTAAGTAGTTAACGATTGGAGCAAGTTATGGCACCATTCTGGCACCGTATCTTGCTCCAAGGTCTTGTCCTGTGCAGACAAAAGGGTCTACTGCAGCGGTTCTCAGCCTGTGGGTTGCGACCCCTTTGGGGTTTGAACTGCCCTTTCAGAGGGGTCAAGATGAGTCTCCCACTGCCCTTCCCTCCCCCTCCCATGAACTGAAAAATGTCATTTCATGGGGGGCGGGGAGAAAGAAGGAGAGGGGGGAGAGAGAAAAGGGTGTGTGCACGCCTTTCACACACTCCTCGCTTCACATTAAGGTCCCTCTCCCCACCCCAAGAGAGGGAGGGGGAAAAAAGGAAGCTCTCTCTCTCACATGCCCCACTCCCATGACCCAAGCTGCCCTGCCCTTGTGGTTGGGGGTCTCCACAACATGAGGAACTGCATTAAGGGGTCACGTCATTAGAAAGGTTGAGAACCACTGGTCTACTGGGAGGGGCACGGCATCCTGGCAGACTGCTCCATTGTGCAGACAATACATTCTATGGGTCACACTGAACTGGCCTACTGGCCCAATGAAGACAAAGCCCTACTTAGCTATCTCCAAGCAGATAACAACATGGACAAGATAAAATTGGGGCCAGCAAGGAATACATCCAAAGACTTAGAAACCACCTTAAATCCAAGGCCATCAATACCAGACCTCAGGTACAAGGCAGAAATTGTAAAAAGGACACATGCTGCACCAATACCTCTGACGCTTTTAGATCCTGAGAATGCATCAAACCAGTAATAAATATCTATTAGACTCTATGATGATCGCGATGATCATCATACTGTATTATGGTTATAAAAGGAATCAAAGGCATTTCTGCACTGCCTCCATGATCTGAACCAGTGGCTCTGAGATCCACTAGTTTGGGTCATGGCAAGACATGAAACAGCACTATCTACACCAGGGGTCCTCAAACTGCGGCCCGCGGGCCACATGCGGCCTGCCAAGAACATTTATCCAGCCCTCTGGGTGTTTTTGCCACTGCTGCCTGTCCTGCATAGGAATTTGTTCATAGCTTTTTAAAAACTATATTCCGGCCCTCCAGTGGTCTGAGGGACAGTGAACTGGGCCCCTGCTTAAAAAGTTTGAGGACCCCTGATCTACACAATGGTGCTGATCTAGATTAGCCTCTGCACAACCAGCCCTGAAGCTCTATGAGCTTTAGGAGTGGCCCCTGTGGACTCTAAAAGATTAGAAATGAAAGTTTCTGGCCTCAGAGCCCCCAGGAATTTCAGTGGTGTCCTTTGGTCCACCACTGAAACAAGTCTCCTGGTAGTCCTGCAGGCCTCCATGGTCAGATTAGGCCCAGTTGTTACAGCAATAGTTCTCAAAGTTGACGGCTACCAGGAATCCAGATCAGCCTTCTTTTGATTTCACACTAACATGTGGAAGGAATACCAGCAAGTGCAGAAAGGCCCTAAGCATCCTGAGAAAATAAGAAAAAGGATGATACAAGCACCAGCTAAGTTTCTTTGGATAGAGAAGCTTATGCATTTCCCTTCCAGGGCCTATCAAGCTCCTCCCTTGTTAACTTTGGGCATCTTTCCAAATCAGACTCAGTTGGGTTTCACTGCTGGCTTTAATTGTTCAGAATAATTAATCACTGCACAATAGGATCACCTTTTGCATACAGGGACACAAGGAAGAATGGAAAAACAGGTAGGATTATTCACCTGCCTCAGGATAAATACCGATATAAATGCATTTATATGTGCATTTATCCTGGGGAAGGCGAATAATGCCAGTTGCTCTTTGATATTAAGTACCATTTTTAAGAAGTCAACTTGTTAGATTGTAAATATTCTTGCAACTTTGGATCATGTTCCAGGAGTGTTATTCATCTTATTAATGTTCTTTTTTTAAAAAAAAAGTTGAATTGTTTCCAAACTTGCATGTGTTTCATTGCTTTTGTTACTGCATTACATTTATGCAGATTCTATGAAGAAAGTGGGTTAATAAATTGGTGTAATGATCAATGAGGGGTCTTGTGGGCACTGAGGAAGAATAAGTGAAACTAAAACACCCTGAGCAGCCATGACATTCTCTCCCCCCACATCCGAGGACTGGAATGTATAAATGAGCCTGCTGACAGGCACTTTAGTCACCTCTTGCAGCTGTTTTTCAGTCTCCTGGCAAGTAGATACTCTGGGCAAGCGGCCAGCAGCCCCTTCTCCTCACTCATCTAATGCCAGGTCCGTTAAGCCAGACATATTAGCTACTTCTGACTGATGTTTCTGGGCTGGTCACCATCCCTCTCTTTCCTCTACTTAGGCTCCCAAAGTGGGTTTTGCATTCTTGTCATGTCCAAGGTAGAAGGAGATGCTGTAGCTCAGTGCTCACGCAAGCAGCCTGCAAAGCAGAGGATTGCTGGTTTGATCCCCAGTCTCTTCCGCCAAGTAGGCAATGACAAACTGCTTCTGCCACAAAAGCTGCCTATCTGTAGAGGTCCCTGTGGAGGTGACCATGCAGTCAACCAGGAGTCAGTTGTGACTCACCCAACAACATCCAAGTTGTGTTCATTTCTAAGGCTGTGCTCACACCTAAGTTTTAATCCAGCTTCAGTCCACCTTCAGAGCGAGAGAACACCTCAGCAAAGTGACCAGTCATTTTCTTTCCACATTATCTATCCCGAAGGTGAATTTTCTGAGTTATTTAACACTGAAAGGAAATAGTTTGTCTCTTTGTGGATGTTTTCTCTCACTTGAAAAATGGAAAGAAGCTGGATTAAACCTGAAGTGTGACCACAGCCTAAGTTGGGGAGCATGGGCACAAGAACTTCTTAATTTAAAAAAAACATTCAGCCAAATCATCAATCCTTTCTTGATACTGAAACTTGAAAGGGTGTACAGCATTTTCAAATGCCTCATCTAACAAAGCAAACAAATCTTGTTTGGGGAAAGAGCATGGCAAAGAGAGAAGCTTTCAACAGAGCCTGGCAGAACAGTTTCTAGTAGGGCTTTAAAAAAAAAAATGGAGCAGCATTCTGCTCTCTACTCCGGTGGTAACGAACAAGAATCTAGATAATGCTTTTCTGCAAAATACAAATGGACTTTAGAATTGAAAGCTTGGAAAAATGTCAAACCATCGTTCACCGATTGGTCACCCTTCTTATTGATCAGGGTATGAATCTTGTTCCAGTTGTGCTGGCATGGAAGAAGAGCTCAGAGCTTGATTTATTACAGAATTTTTCACTAAAAGCCAAATTTTTTTTTACAGCTCTTAGAATTTCTGCAGCTCTTAGCGCTGGGAGGCCAGAAAAGCGGGTGGATACGGAGCACGTGGCGGCTGGGTGCTGCAGAAAGCAAAAGGCAGGGATCCAGTATCTTTATGGGAGGAGAGAAATTCTCCAGCCACAGCCAATGCATTAAAGTGCCAATGCACACAAAGGCCTTGCACAACCCTCTCGTTTCTCCAGTAGCAATTCCGATGGGGTGACCTGCAGCTGCTGCCCGTGCGAACACCCCACTCCTGTTGGCCAACTCCCCTTTCTGAGCTCACTTCCTGCTGCAGAGAAGGAGACCCGGATAAAAGCGTGGAGCGCGCCCTGGGAGGGGAGGAGCCGCCGAGCATCTGGAGATTTCGGAGCGTCTGCATCATGGCCAGCAGCTACCCGAAACCGGAGGAGAAGCGCCTCCAAGCCCTCCGAGATGCAGCTAATCGACTTCGCATTCATTCCATTCGTGCTACCTGCGCCTCAAACTCCGGGTATCTATCTGGGCACGGGTGGGTGGGTTGAAAGGGCATCGCCCTCTTTCTCCCTTAGGCGCTCAGGAAACTGGGTGGGTGGGACGGGATGTAAGTACTATGATGGTCTTTTGAGCATTAGAATACGAGTGGGAGACCCGAGCTGAGCTACGTTTCCACTCCTTTCCCTAGGATTTCCCACTCTTTCGATTGCGTAGGTTGGGGTTAACTCGCAGGTTTGTTAGTAGTTACAGTAACTCCTACTCGGGCAACAGCCTTTTCCGGGGACCCGTTCGCTCGCAGTCGGGCTGGCTGGCACAGCGTTGAGATCAAGCCACGGTGATCCTGGGTTCTTGGGCTGCTTTACCTAATCCATTCATTCGTTCGTTCCTTCGCCCTCTTCTTCCCTCCGCTTAAATTTGACCCCTCGTGGGAGGAAACCTGGGCGCTGGCCTGATTGCTCAACCTATGGTCAGTTTCCGAGGAACAGATAGGGAGAGAGGCCTTGTCCTTTCCTCTAACGTAGAATCCAGCGGGATCCTTGTTGGGTTGATACGGTGAAGTGACCTGGGAGTGTCTGGCCGTTTACCTTCTCTTTTCTGAGTCGCTTGTGTTAGCACTTTCTCCAACGTTGCTTTTGCCTCTCGCAGCCACCCCACATCATGCTGCAGTGCAGCGGAAATTATGTCCGTGCTCTTCTTCCACACCATGCGCTACAAGCCGGCTGAGCCAGGTCACCCCAGTAATGACCGCTTTGTCCTCTCCAAGGTCAGCAGGGGATGTGGGAAAGATGGGCACTCTCCCGATGACAAGTCCTAGGCTGGCAGGCCTGGAAAGGAGACTGCCCTGCGTTTGGGTGCTGCATTGAGAGATTTGCGCTGTTCTTCCTTCACAGGGCCATGCAGCACCTGTGCTTTATGCCGTGTGGGCAGAGGCTGGCTATATCAAGGAACCCGAGCTGCTGAAACTGAGGAAAATAGACTGTGACCTGGAAGGCCACCCAACCCCCGTAAGTTCTTTTCTTTTGATAAAACTGATTTTCTGAAGTGCAGTGTTCTTTGCTTGCCATTGATGGGTAAGCAATATTTGGAGAACTAAGGAGGATCCAAGGAAAGGTTGCAAGGTCTGTGGCCTTTTAGCCCAGGAAAGAGACAAGTGAGAAAAGACATAAGATAGGAAGTGGATAGGAAGGACTTTTTCTGGCCTTCCCGAACTACTAGAAGAAGAGATCACCTGGTGAAGTTGAATCTTGGAAGAATCAGGAAAGAAATATATATTTTCTCTCCTCACAAATGCATAGTTCAACTTTGGAGTTTGGTGTCACAAGATGTAGTGTTGCCTACCAGCACGAAGGCCAGTTGCTGGGGGGCTGCAAGCAGAGCAACCTGCGTGTGTGCTCATGTCCTGCTAGTTGGCCACCGTGAGAACAAAGTGCTGGGCTAGGTAGACTGTGGATCTGATCCAGCCAGGCGCTTTTGTTCTTATGCAACTTTTCTGAAGGCTGACAAGCAGGAACCTTGTCAGACCATGAATTGCACTCATAACACCTACTCATTACTCAAGACATTTGAGTGGAGGAAGCAGAAAGTGATCCAATGAAAGCCTCTTCTTCATTCACCAAAACCTGGGCCTTGGACACAGTCAATGGGGACTATATTCAAGCATGTGAAAATGAGGCTTTCATTTGTGCTGTTAAACTGTTTTCCTCATCATGAATTGATTTTTGTGTTGCCACGACTATACTCAGCCTTGTGGTTTGCAGTACTGCAGCTTCCATCAGTGTTAGCTGGCATGGTTGATAACATTGGTCCTGTGATCACTGTAGTATAGCAAGGTTTGGAATACCACAGTTTGCTCACCTCTACTACTACAAGTAGTTCCTTATTTATTTATTTACATTTTTATCCCGCCCTATACTTGAAGGTCTCCGGGCGGGTAACAACATCTAAAATCAAACATCATTAAAACAATTATAATACTTAAATGTGAAAAAAGAACATGTGAGAGCAGTAAAATGCTGTGTACTGATAACCATACCTATTTTATCCTTGTCCAAAACAAGGGAAAGCATCAGATTTAATAGAACTGATTTTACGATACACTGAGCATGTTTTTATGCATGCTGTATTTCTAGCCTTTTTTCTCTTCTGGCTTTACAGAGACTGCCTTTTGTGGATGTCGCCACTGGTTCATTGGGGCAGGGCTTGGGAGCTGCTTGTGGAATGGCCTACACAGGCAAATACTTCGACAAGGCCAGGTGAGAAACTACAGGCACATGGAGGCATAGAATGCATCATCTATCTTCTCAAATAGGAGGAATCTTTCCTTGCTCAGGTGGCCCTAGAGCAAAGTTCACCAGAACTGGGGAAACAGCACTTTGTGGGAAGGAGACATCTTTTCTCTTGCAGTTTTCCTTATTTAATACTAATGTAGCCAATTCTCTTCTTTCCCAGTTACCGAGTGTATTGTCTCTTGGGTGATGGCGAATCTTCAGAGGGATCTGTGTGGGAAGCCCTAGCATTTGGGTCTCACTACCAGTTGGATAATCTTGTGGCCATCTTTGATGTCAACCGGCTGGGACAGAGTGAAGCAGCTCCATTACGCCATGATACTGATGCCTATCAGAAACGTTGTGAAGCCTTTGGGTAAGTGTCACTAGCTGTGCTTGTTTTCATTCTGGCAAGAAGAATTCTGTTTGCATTAATGCTCTCTTGCTGTGTTAGATGGAATACCTATGTTGTGGATGGCCACAATGTGGAAGAATTATGTCGGGCCCTGTGGCAAGCAAGTGAGGTGAAGGGGAAGCCCACAGCCATTGTGGCCAAGACTTTCAAAGGACGAGGAATTGCAGGTAAACATGGGATCTTCATTTTGCAGTAGCCAAGATGATGGATGAAACTGCTTGTAGCACTTGAGTCACTGTGTAATGCCTTGTAAATGTTCCTTTGTTTTAGGTGTGGAGGATGCTGATAATTGGCATGGAAAGCCCATGCCCAAGGACAAAGTGGAATCTATTATCCAAAGTCTTCAGAGTCAAATTCAGACTAATAAAGTCTTACCTATTCAGCCACCTTTAGAAGATGTGCCACCGGTCAGCATTATGGATATTAAGATGCCTTCTCCACCTGCTTACAAAATTGGGGAAAAGGTATCTGGTTTAATATTTTATTTCAGCATTGTCAGCTAGTCCAAATGTCAGTTTAATCTAAGTCTAGTTTTTGAAATACTTTTAGACTTTTGTTAATATTTTTCTTTGTGGATTGATTAGTCCCCTGAACGGATCAATAAAGATTTTCCTCTTTCTATTTAGATGTGCCCTATGCCTTGTAACTTTCTTAGAGGAGTTTGTGGCTGCTTCAGTTCAAATCAGCAGCTCAGTGCCAGCTCCCTGATTAGGATCTCAGAGCATTGGGAACAGGGCAGTGGTGAGACTGGCAGTCTCACTTTTGTCTGCTGAAACCTGGATCGGGTCTACAGTAATCCTGAACTGCAGCTTATAGCTAGAGAAGCCTCAGAATGCTAGGATTTATTTATTTTTTAAAAATTTGAAACTATAATAAGGCACTAATCTTTGAAACCCTAGGGAACTCTTAGCTTTCTAATTGCGTTGGAAGGACAATTTTATATTTAATAAGCTCCCTTTTTTCTTAGAATGATATTCTGTGAGATTTTCCCCTCACTTTTATTTCCTACTTGCACGCTGATTAGACTCTCTGCAAGAAAATCTCCAAAGAATGAACTTTGGACTGGTCAGGAACTGTATAGATGCCTTGTAAAGATGCCTTCTGCTGTTAATTGAGTATGAACTGCCTCTTTTTATTTTAAGATGGCTACCCGCAAAGCATATGGTTTATCCTTGGCAAAGCTGGGAAGCGTCAATACTCATGTGGTAGCTTTGGATGGTGACACTAAGAACTCGACTTTTGCTGAGACCTTCAAACAGGCTCACCCTGAACGCTACATAGAATGTTACATTGCTGAGCAGAACATGGTGAGTCTGGAAATGTGAAATAGAGTTTTGACTCTCTAGAGGAATTGAATCTGTAGTGATACATTGTCTTGTGCCTCGTAGGTCAGTGTAGCACTGGGTTGTGCTGCTAGGAACCGCACTGTTGTGTTTGCTAGCACTTTTGCTGCTTTTTTTACCCGAGCATTTGACCATATCCGGATGGGAGCCATCTCGCAGTCAAACATTAACCTTTGTGGATCCCACTGTGGAGTTTCGATTGGTAGGTAAACCACCAGTTTGAAGCTTATTTAGTTAAATACTTACAGCCTGCCTGCTTTCAGAAGAGCTGAAAGTGACAGACACTTTTAATCGCCAAAAGCCATGTAAATTTTGTAAATTCAGGTCTAATCTGCAGATACTCAGTGAGCATTACCATTGAGTAGGGATTTGAACCAGTTATCTCAGTCCTGGTCTAAAACTCAGCCCTCACCAGGAAAGGGTTGGTCACTTCTGCCTTAACCACAATACTGTATTTACCACTTTTTCTACACAATTATGTGTAGATGTAGTAGGTACTTGAAAGCCATCTACTCCTAAGGACCAGAGGTAGCAAGGTTGAATAAACACAGGGGTTTTTCCCACTAGCACTAAGTACCCATTAGGGACCCATTGGACACAGAGCTGGAAGACCCCATTTCCACTGCAGACTCCATTAGAGCCACATTTCTTTCTACCAGTTCTAGGGAAATCCAGATTGAATGGGTCCTTCAGGACCTATAATCCAGATTTCCTGTAGATTATACGGAGTGTGTTTCCACCACGATCGGGCAATGGGGGCTAGGGGAGGCTCCGGGGGGCACACCCGGGGGGGGGTGCCTCAAAACCCGAAGTTCTGAAGCCTGTGCACAATCTCCGAAGCTGGCTCTGAAGAATAGCACAGGCTCCAAAGAGGACTCCACACAAGAGTAATGCCAGTCCTATGGACCTTTGTCAAAGGCTCTGGAGAATCTTCGAAGTTTGTGGCAGATCACTCCAGAGAATCTCCAGAGCAGAATCTCTGAAGCATCTAGGGAGACTGCACCCCAAAAAACCTAGGTGATGGATGGACCCCACATGGGTTGATCTGGATTCACCACATGGGTCCTCTGGCGTTTCCACTGTGGGCATGCAAGCACACATTGCTATTGGGTGCTGCACCACCCGTGGGAATGCATCGGGTACCTCCCTCAAACCGGATCTACTAGATCCGGATTAGTTAGACCCATTCCTTAGATCTGGATCATCTTAGATCTGAATTAAGGGAGGTCAGTGGAAATAACAGTGTATGTGGGGAAAAATGGAGGATTAATAAATTTGGCTTACTCTGTCTAACTAAGAGAACGTTGGCAAAAGTTAAGAGTTTTGGGTAAAAGATTCCAAATACAATTTGATCAATTTCTTATGAATCCTCATCAGTCTGGAAGCCTATTAGGTCTTGATAAAGTTCTGCTAAACTACCAGAGAATTCGAATAAAGCAATGCATCAATGGGCATTCTGTGTAGCTTTTGATCTCTTATAGTATTAGCATAAGAAAGGCCCTACTGGATTGGATCTGTGGCCCATCTAGTGCAGCAGTTTGTCCTTACAGTGGCCAGAAGCTGCAGAGGGAAGCCAGGC
The DNA here is from genome assembly GCA_014337955.1 of Aspidoscelis marmoratus. Lineage (NCBI taxonomy): Eukaryota > Metazoa > Chordata > Lepidosauria > Squamata > Teiidae > Aspidoscelis > Aspidoscelis marmoratus. The sequence continues at coordinate 3,890,453 of MTQE01001795.1, forward strand.
AGGAGGACCTGTGCATATAACATGGTCTGCTCACAGTCTTCCAGCATCTGGCCTTCAGAGGCAGAATGCTGCCACTTCATAGACACTGATAGTTCTCTCTTCCACGAACTGGTCCAAATTTGTTTTGAAATCATTCAGGCTACTGCAGCACCACATTGTTTGGTGAATTCCAAAGATTAGAAGAAAGCAGCAACAAGGGAGAGCCCAGATTGAAACTTTTTGTCAAATTCACCACCCTGGGCCCAGACTCTGGAACAAAGCAGAAGGTAACTTCAGCATGTTACTGACACTTTATTGATAACAAATTACAAAAAGTGTTAGGTGAGTACACAGTATCAAAAGCATTCTGATGTGACTGCATTTCGCACATCTCCCAATGAGCTCAGCAGAACCCAGTCCTAAGTTCCCAAATCTATACTGTCTCGGACACCTTGTTTAGCTCCTGAGGCTAGCCACAGAAACCGAATGCTGGATCAGTGAGAAAGATAAACAGACAAGGGTGAGACTGAGACAAAAGACAGCAGCACTGTGGACATGGTGCTTGACACTTTCCCCCACACTATATCCTGGTTCAGGGACTTTTATTCCAACAGCAATAGCAAATGGGCTCATTTTTTAAAGTGGGGCTGTTGGTGGTGTTGCAAATTTGCCAACTTGTAAATGAATGCATGGCAGCGGAGGGCCTTCCATCTGCACTTCCCCTTGCTGGGAGAAAAACTGCTGGGATTTCAAGAGAATTCAAGTTTGTGTTTATGAGCCTTCCCATTAAAAAAAAGTCCAGCTGTTTCAGCTATGAAGACTGTAGTGATAGGGGCTGCACACTCCACCCTAGGAACTTTATTAGCAGCATGTTCTTAGCCCTGCATTTGTCAGAATGGCTTGTGCGTGGTGGTAGATGATCAAAGTAGTTTTCCTATTATACTTAAGTGTTAGGGCTGCCTTGTGTCTCGCCCTCTGACTTCATTAACATTTTCAGGGCTTCAAATGGCTGTCTTCTGCATTAGAATGTACTGAAGCAGCCTGGCCTATCTGAAGGAAGATTGTTGATTTGGCTGATCTGATTCTCCTTCTAGAATAGTTTGAAGTAACTGGTTAAGAAGCCACCCTCATGGCGTCCAGGTGCAGAGCTAGAGGCTTGACTCTTAAAATCCTATGTTACACAATGTAAATGGTATATTTATTCCTGATACTGGGAGATAGCAGTTGTCAGTCTTGTTTGAGGATGCACAACATACATACGGCATTCTTTCATATTCTGTGCTAATTTCATCTTCATTGTTGGGTTCACCTCCTCAGGTGAAGATGGACCTTCTCAGATGGCCTTGGAAGACATAGCCATGTTCAGAACCATTCCAGGCTGCACAGTCTTCTACCCAAGTGATGCAGTCTCCACTGAGCATGCTGTCTTTTTGGCTGCAAACACTAAGGTGTGTGTTTGTGTGTACAAGAATAGTACTACCAATGAGGACTTTTGAGTACACCACTGCTGGTATGGTTAAGACAATATTATCAGTTCAGGAAAGTTGCGTGAAGCTGAAAGCTCCAAGATTGGGATCATGTTACTTTCCTGCTGATATCATATTACAAATATTTCTGTGTGGGCTGCCTCAGAGCCTATAGAGAGCCCATTATATAATGATGACTAAGGATATAACAACTCTGAGGATGGTGGTTGTGTGATAGGAAAGACTGAACCATAGATGTGCCATTAATTTATTTCTGTGTAGCATGCTTTTCTGCATCACAGGGTCTTCTGGATGACCTCAGCTTATTAGTATAACTCTGGTGTTTGAATATTCTTGAAAGCCTTGATGTGTGAGGTTTTGTGCCTCCGAATGTATCTTGCTATGGAGTACTGGTAAGAGCTCTGCATACATTTTTTGCCTAAGACTGTGATCTTTGTTATCCCAGGGAATATGCTTCATTCGGACCAGCCGTCCAGAGACGCCCATCTTGTACTCCCCAGAAGAAAAGTTTAGGATTGGTTATGCCAAGGTAAAGGACTGTGATCTCTTTGACAAGATAAAATATTGAGCACTGGAACATAAAGGATCCATTATCTTAGGCACTGTGACCAGAACTCTGATGTTGGATATTTTGACTCGGTAAAAATTTTGACTGCTTCTTTTCTGCAAAGTGTTTATCACAGCAGTCTCCAGCCTGAAACTCACCAACTATTGCTGGAGTACTTGACTCACAGAATCAAACTAAGAAGGGACTATTTAGACATTGAGTTTGGGGAAAGGAAATCTAAAATATTCTAAAGCAGAAAGAGAATTGTGGCTTCAGTCATTCATTACACAGATACACTAGCCAATGGGTCGTTCTTCCCATGCTTGCAGCTGTTCATTTTTCAAAAGCATCTTCAGGAGAATGGTCCCATCCCACCTCTTCTTTTAAGGGGAACACAGTGGAACTGATTTTTCAGTGTTGAAATACATAGGGGAGGAATGTACATGTATAAGTGGCATTGCGTACCTGTGAGAGATTTTTAATTGGCCCAAACCATGGTGAACATATTTCCCTAGCAGCCTGACCACTGAAATAGTAACCATTCTTAAGCAATTTGGAATTAGACCTGATTTCCTTGGTAGCTTAGAAGAAAGGGCATTTTGGGAAATGCAAGGGACATGCTAGTAGGATTTTGAAAGCACTAACAGCAGTGGTTCTCAACCTGGGGGTTGGGACCCCTTTGGGGGTCGAACT
>MTQE01001795.1:3893214-3904350 GCA_014337955.1 Aspidoscelis marmoratus
TTGGGGGTCGAACTACCCTTTCAGAGGGGTCGCGACGAGTCTCCTGCCGCGCTTCCCTCCCATCTCCCAGCTGCTCCGCCCCCGTGGTTGGGGATATCCACAACTTGAGGAACTCCATTAAGGGGTTGCGGCATTAGGAAGGTTGAGAACCACTGACTAACAGAGCTTTCCCATCTCAAAGGCCAAAATCCCTTCCCCCCAAAAAACCATCAGATGACAAGTTAAAAAGAGGATGACTTGCCATTGTTGAGCTGCCACAAGGTGGCAGACATCAAACATGACTCAACCAAATTGCTATTTGTGTGGCTAAAATAGGTCAAAGATATTGCATAATGATACATGAGGTGTGCTCAACTACAATTCCTTGCGATATTCCCTAGAATTTCCATCATTCTGTGACAGCTTAAGAACATTTGGAGTACTGGAGTTAAGTACCCTGCCATAGAATCTTTTAACATAAGTTTAGAGTTGGACTTCTGCAGTCTTCTGATGGTAGACATATGGTTGAGGCTGAATTACTGACTTTGACACTGAAATAGGGTTCAGTCTAAATAGAGATTTTACATGACTTATGGTGGAACAAATAATTGTTTGAGCTTAGTTAAATCCACACAAGTATTTTATATGGTCTTACAATTGCTGAGATGCCTAGGAAAAACAATGGGATACCACTGGCATTTTCTTTAGAAATATTTATATTTCTATCCCACCCTATATGCGTAGGTCAGGGTGGGTAACAAAATTCAGCGCATTAAACAAAACAATATATCTTAAAACAGTAATATCTACAACATTTAAAAACCAACATGTTAAAACAAAACATATATTAAAAAACAGTACTACCTAAAAGTATGGAGAAAGTATAACTATATTTAGCCGAAGGCTAGGATAAAGAGGTGCGTCTTTACCGCCTTCCTAAAAATATACAGAGAAGGAACCTGACGCACCTCAAGGGGGAAACTATTCCATAGCCTGGGGGCCATTATTGAGAAGGCCCTCTCCCGAGTGCCCACCTGTTCCACTACTGAGGGTGGTGGGACAGCCAGGAGGGCCTCCCCACCAGATCTTAAGGCACGGGCAGGTTGATATGGGAGAAGGCGTTCCTTCAGATATTTGAGGCCCAAGTCATTTAGGGCCTTTTGAGTCAAAGTTAACATCTTGAATTGGGCTTGGTAGTGAATTGGCAGCCAATGCAACCCTTTTAAAACTGGTGTGATGTGCATTCTGCTAGCTGTTCTGGTCAGCACTCTAGTGGCTGCATTTGCTATTGCAGCCAGTAGAACTGGAAGGCATCATGATTGTTGTAGAAGATTTTTTCATTTCAGTGACCCCAGCACTGTGTGGATTGCATTTTTGTACACTGTGCACAAAACCAAATTAGTGGCAAATGAAATACTAAAGGTAAAGGATAGACCACTTTCCAGATAACTATCTCCTCCTGATAGTACTGTATGAAATTTTATTTCCAGTGGAGATCCCACACTTTTGCTTTTCACTGAACTATATATTGAATTGTGTTGTTTATATTCTGCCTTTCCTCTAGGTGATGTAGATTATTCTCTCCTGCATTTTATCCTTGCAGCAGCCTACCTCTTAGGCTGAGAGTCACTGATTGGTCCAAGATTACACTGTATGTTTCTGTAGCAAATCCAGACCTTCAAGTCCTAGTCCAGCACTACATTTCGCTGCCTGGCTGTTCTGTTTTAGAGGAAGCTATAGCTTGAATGGACCATTAAGAATATCCAGTTTGGATTCCCAGTGGGAATTCACAGAAACACACGTGCATTCTTCAGTCTTCCCTGGTGTCTATCAGAGACCTGGCCCTACTGAAACCAAATAGCAACTTGGATTATTTGTTTGCTAATCACAGGACTTCAGCAACCTTTGACCTCTGCATAAAGTTGACCTATGCTCTCCTAACCCTCTGTCTGGATACCCATTTGAATCCACCTCATTTGTTCTTTTTGTGTCTGGTGTTAACATACATTGGGTTGCCCATGATAGAATATTCTTTCAGTATCTTGTCTTCATGTGAAACATTTATTGTCTATTTCTTATAGGTTGTACGTAAGAGTGATGCTGACAGAGTTGTAGTTATTGGAGCAGGTGTCACACTTCATGAGGCCCTAGCAGCTGCGGATGAATTGGCCAAACAAGGTAATATAATGCCTGGAATCTTGTAGATGGCAAAATTGGTTGGAGGTCACCTTAAAAATGTAACCCCTCTTCTTTCACATAATTGTTTGCTCCTTTCTTCTTTATTGTTCTAGGCATCCATATCCGTGTAATTGACCCTTTTACAATTAAACCTTTGGATGCTGACACCATAATTTCTAATGCCAGAGCCACTGGTGGACGTATCATCACTGTTGAAGACCACTATAGAGAAGGTAAGCCACCTCAATGTTTCAGTGTTTCAAATTTCTCTACAGGAAGGTCACTACTGCTGTGTCATTGTGATGCAGAATGCCTTTGAGGAGAAATTATTCTTGTACATTCTGGCTTTGACTGCTTTTATGACCCAAGACAGCTTTTGCTTCAGTACTAGCCTGTTTTGCAAGTCTGGGGAATGAACATTATATGAACATTGACAGAAAAAATCCAAGTGCCCTGCAGTATGATCGTCAATTGGCTGAACACAGTTTTTCTGAAGTGTTAACTCCTTAACAAGAACCCTGCAAGACTGCAAGAAGTAAAACTGGATCTTGGAAACAAAGACAATCCTTGCACATCTTTGGACAGATGCTGGGCCTTCACACTTACTCCACTGTTTCAGCCATGTCTTTTTGCTTTCTTTACAACAGTAGGTTGATGACCACCCTGCTGTGCTTGGCCTCATTGTTGTCTGAGCTGTTCTTCTGGGACTTGGGCAGCCCCTAGTTGCTGAGAAGATAGCTCTACCACCCAAGGCAGAGTGTATTCCTTGGGCAGATGATACTGAGGAGGCAAGATCCAAATATCTCTGTCTGCTTTTCAAGACTTTCACTGAAAAGGAACACAGCAATGCAAAGCTGGTGTCTTTTCAGTAAGAAACAATGCTGTCACTAGCCTGTCTTAATTTTCCTGGTTCTCTCTCCTTGTCCTAATTAGTCTTTTTTGGAGACACCTTGGCCATGTCCTTTGGAGTTAATACCAGAATTGAGGAGGTATTTCCTCTTTCAAAGGAAAGTTATTAAATAAGTTTGATTTCCATAGTCCTAAAACAGCTGTTGATGCGAGTGAGAAGAACAATCCATTGCAGGAAATATTCATCCACTACAGCAAAGGAGGCTGTAATGGACATCTATAAAGTGATCCATAGATTAAATATGGCTCTGGAGCTGGCTTCAAGCTTACATCAAAAGAGCCCTGTAGTCCCGCCATAACATGATTTTACTTTAATAAAGGTAAATCCCACCCTTCACCAAATGGTCCCAGTGTGGGTATAATAAGAATTAAACATATCAAATAATAAAACATAATTAAAAGTATCACACACACACACACACCTCTCTAACAGGACAGCACCCTGAGGAGGCTACTTAAATGGCAAAAGCTTGGTTGAAAAGATAAGTTTTCACCAGGTACCAAAAACTATATATAGTGTAGGCAACTGGCAAACCTCAAGAGGGGGGCTGTTCCAAAGTCTAGGGGCCACCACAGAAAAGGCCCTCTTGTATGTCCCTATGCCTTGTACCTCTGCAAGAGAAGGAACTACAAGAAGGCCCTCTCCTTGAGCTCTCAGTGCACAGGTAGGTCTGTATTGGAGAAGGCACTCTTGCCTCTTCTTTCTCACGCCAAGCAGGGGTTTATCATCTGCTGAAAAACAATGGCCATGCTGTCATTATCTGTAGTCTGCTCTTCCTGGGAAAGGTGGCAGGCGTATTTTATTTATTGAGGAAAGCTAATTCTTTATATGCATAAATATGCTGCCAGAATGTGTATATCTGAAGAGCTTCTGTTGTATTGTTAGAAGAAAAGAGACAAACTCTTAAATGTTCAGAGCTAAGAGAGGAGCTCCCTTTTTTCTTGCACAAGTATAAGGGTTGTGAGTACAAATGCTTTTGCACGACATGAACATGGTGTGCTGCCTTTGCTGCTCAACACCATGACTGAAGCATTCAATAAGCCTGATATTATCAAGCTAAAATCTTTGTCTCTTCAGGAGGTATTGGTGAAGCGGTGGCAGCAGCAGTCTCAAGTGAACCTGGTATTTTAGTCCAGAGCCTGGCTGTGTCTGATGTACCTCGAAGCGGAAAACCTGCAGAACTCCTCGATCATTTTGGGATCAGTGCAAAGAACATAATAGCAGCTGTGAAGAGCACCTTTGCCAACTAAATCTATGGTGTGCTTTCAGGTGAGGGCTGACAGGTGGGATTAGGAAACCATGGGAAAATGTTTCCAGAAAAAGCAGAGTTGGCAGCTGCTAGCTTTTTAAGTTACAAAGTTCTCCTGTGACTCAAACACAAAGTATCTGACATCCTCTTCTCAGTCTTAACAGAAATACTAACATTTCCTTCATGGGCTTTAAAACTCTTCTGAGTAAGAATGTAGCTTCAAGGTGTAGTTCCTCCTACCCTACTTCTCTTCATACTAAGCCATTCTCCTTTAATATTAACTGAGCCGGAAAGCCTTTTGGCAACTGTATGTGGACCAAATAGTGCTTGTCTTACCTGGACCTCTTGCCACTTAGTCCTGTGCCTGATTCCTACCCTATTTGGCTTTGCACTCTTGGGCCTGACATTCCAGGGCCATGCTGGGTAGACTTTTCCTGGGCTGTTTCCTATCAGGAGACATTGACACATAATTAGTTCCTGCTGTCAGGTATGTGTCTGGACCTCACAGAAATGCTGTTGCCTATAATTCCATATTTTTGTTGGCTTTGCCAAAACTTAATGTGAACAAGGTAACTTTCCTATTCCATGTTTACTGTAACCGCTGTTAACAAATGAATAAAATAAATAAATTCCAAACTGTAAAGTTTGCGGGTAATCTCTCTTTAGCAGGAGACAGTGAAATGAGAAGAGAGAAAACTCAAGTCAGGCTGTTTCCAATATTTACTGTAGTTAATCCAGATTAAGTAAATTCGGATCTGAATCCGGTCCTTGTAGTCCTGGATCTAAACAAAGACCCTGTATGTCTGCACAGGGCATATAGCACCCAATGGCAGGTTGCCATACAGATGCCATAGCACCCATCCTAAGGCCCAAATAGGTCCATACAGGAAGTGCCACCTGCAGTGTGGCATGACTGGCCTGTGCAACTGTCAGTAAAGAGTCACATCCACTGACAGTGGGTGAGGAAGGGAAATGGCTGCGTAGTTTCCTATGTTGCCAGCCACTGGTTGCATAGCTTATCTGCATAGTCGTTCTACAAAAAGGGAATGTTGCAGCTATGTAGGCCTGCTCCTGGACCCCATTGGCCCGGCATGTGTATGGATGCATGCTTTGAAATACAGTCTTTTGAGCACAGAAACGGATTGAAGAAAGCTAATCCAGATTATGGGGCCTGAAGACTCCATTAGATCCAGAACTTGATGATGCTTGTGTGGATGATACGATCCCAATGGGATCCTAATGGGGCCTGTAGTGCAGAAGGTACGTAGTGAATGCATACTAAATCTGTATGAATTGGGTTCTTAAAGGGTCTATGGGACCCGTGCAGAACCAGACTAAGAAAAGATAAGGTGTATGTAAATATGTCATCATCCTTCTTGCAGCATGGTTTCTCATGCTGCAGTTTTGATTATACACCCAGGACCTCTCTTGAATCACCTGGAACAGTGCTGTAAAAGAAAAAAGCCTTATTCAGATCATTGCTTCTTGTAAAGGGATCATGCTTAGGGGAACCATTGATCAAGCTGGTTGAATGATACAGTGGTTTATGGGAATGAACCAATATTATACAAAGAAGAATCATAGTACTAATAGTACTAAATTACCACACAGCATAGCCATACCCCTCTTATATGGCTAGATTTGCTAGGATGGAATAGCTTACCTCAGTTCATCTTGCTCCTGGTTGCTCCTTTTTTCAAAGCGGGTTACTGCTTTGAACAGCACAATTATGTCATCACATGACTGGAAGTACTTTTGGGCCTGCTGGGGCTTTGTCTGGTCCCTACCAGGCCTCTTAATATTATTAGAGGCTTGGCAGGAGCAGGACTGGGCTGAATTCTTATCAGCCTGTGTGATAATAGAGACCTATACTATTCTTAAAACTCTGAGAAAGCTTGTTACACTCTTAATGTCATGATGTTATCATGTTGTTATGGGGTGCTGACAGTGCTATTTTATTACACGATGCTATAAACTCTTCTTGAGGCTGTCCTGAAATGTTTAGTGGCCTCTAATGTTCCCTGAATTCTGCTTTTATATAGAAGACAATATAGCTCAATTAATCATCTCTCAGTAAAACATCAATAGTCAAATAAATCTGGCAAATTAAAATATTTATAAAGCTATTTTCTTTAAATGCAGAAATATAGGGCAATTTCACACCTCCTGGAAGGTAGCGTATGAAGGCAAGAAAGTCACAGAAAAGATGCAGGGAGGCTTGGGACATGAACAGGATGCAGAGCAGGAACACATTGAACAGTTCGAGAACTGATTTGCAAATGGAGAGATCAGTTCTTTGAACCAGCTGAGCAATTCTTTTGGGTGGGTGACATGATTAATTCATGCCTGGTTTGAGTGTGACGAGTTAAATCAACCGTCATTCTGATTGTGTAGATGTCTATTTTTAATGTTTTCCTTGCAGAATGTAATCTGACAGCACCATTTTTTTAAAGATTGTGTTTTGGTAATACTAGTACTTTTCCAAATTATGTTTATGTGGAATGGGATGAGGTGAGATTGCCCCATCTTCCTAACAAGAAAATGTATGAAAACTACATAACCAGGAGGAAATGCATTTCATTTTTTGGAGTACGTGAAGCAACTTTCTTTAAAAATTAATCAATACTGTAATTGTTTATTTCTGTGTCATGTTTAAACACAGTCTTTTGAATTTTTCATTTAGTAATGCAGGTGATTTTTTTTAAAAAAAATAGAATTTGACAGGCATAAAAAATTGAATCTGACTACAAATTTCTATCTATATGTATATAAATGTAAATGAGTTTCTGAACCATTACTTTTTCTGTGATTCACCCTGAGGCCTTTGGATGATGTGATGGAATATAAATCAAGTAAGTAAATAAATAGGTTTCTAAAGACTTGTGGCCTGAATAAAACTGATAAGGAACTATGGCTTGCATTTTCCCCCAGTTTATGCTTGCTGTATCAGGCTGAAATCTTTCTTAGAGCTCTTCAAGGTCATGCTTAACCTTTTTGTATTTTTGTGAGCTTAATACCATCACATTTCTCACCTCTAAATTAACTGGTGTTGCTAATACAAAATATAAATGTATACAGATACCTGTATTTTGTATCTGCTGCTTGGCTAAAAACAGATTTGGTTGGAGGATTATTTCTGAAAAACAATACAAGGGGAAAGGGTTACATTTTTAGCATAATTATTCAGAGGCCTGTAGTTTCTTTAAAACCAAATAGTCAAAGCAAGACTTGTTGACTTTTGACTTCCATGAAAATGAACAAATATAAGTTATATATACCAATTTAATCTGGAATTAGTGGAAGCCAAACATTTTGTAATCTCTTAATTATCAGACAAGCAAATATCATTTCTTCCTTTCCTTAGGCCTTCCAGACACTTTTCTAAAACATGGCTGTTTGTAATCTTGCTAATCTGCTGTGTGAAGCCACTTGCTAAGTAGCTTTCTAAACAATTACAGGCAAAATCCTGGATGGGATCTGAGCCATGGCTTAGAAAGCTTATCACAGGGATGAAGGGGACAGTGGCAAAACAGTAGGTTCACAGGTAACACTTTAGGGCCTGCAGGAAATGCTACTGCAGCAGAAAACTGGGCACCAGCTAGAGGTTGCTGGGATCATGATGCAGAACTAGAGGTGCTGGCAGAGGTTCACCAGTGTTTCAGTCTCCAGTAGTGATTGTGGCAGTGTTAGTGGTTCTAGATCTGCCCCCTGACTTCCATAATAATTTATAGCAGCAAGGCCCTAACCAGAAGCAAAAGTACTTTAAAGAGGCTTCTTAAACTATCAGCATTTTTGCTCCGATAGGGAGTCCCCAAGGCAGAAAGGGGCCAGAAGTCTACAGAGTTTAAATTAATTCTGGAAAATACAATAAAACCCAAGTTTTAACTAATGTGGATTTCCTGTGCTGGAGATCACTAATATAGATCTCCAATATGTTGGCAGACTACAATAAGTGGCTTATCAATTGTCAAATGCTTAAGGATATGCCAGAATCATGGAAAGGGTGAAACAACTGAAATCAGTGATCTGCCCCAGTTTAAGGCAAGGCTAACTGACAGTAGCCTTGTAATTAGTAATTATCACCACTGCCAAATTCTGTGGCAGTGCAAGCTTTTTTACTGCTTCTGTCTTTGTGTGCATAGGCCTTCTGCTTTAGTGATTCTCATAGATTGCCAGGATGCCCCTTAATCTGATATTCTTGGTAAGTGAAGGGAACAAGGCAGTTATCTGCTCATTCACTAATACTGTATTTCAAATAAAAGAAAACACAGAATGTTTGACCCTAAGTTACCTCCAGTTGGATTCTTAACAGAAATTTTAAAAACTGCAAATCAGAAGTACTGTAAAAGAAAACCCTTAGATTTAAATGAGTTATTTCCTAAATTAACAAGGAATTAAATTAGATAATACTATATCTGGAAACAGTGGGCTCCAATGATAAGATCTGAACAAAGAAGGACTGAAGATTTTTATTTCTGTATTTTTACTGTCACCATCAGGAGGTTTTTTGCCTCAGAAAACTCTGCAACTTCTTGCATATCATGCATTAGGCAGTTAACTAAACACATGGGTTTGATTAAACGTTGCTTGAGTACACATGGACTATGGAAGCAAGATCTCTGCCTCGATGTTCCCTATCAAGCCAGTACTGTACAGATAATAGTGCAGCCTCCATGAGAGGCATTCCCATCAGGGATGTGCACAAATATTTGTAACATTTGTTATTTGGATGAATTTGGACATTCGTACACAAATTGAATGTTATGATATTCTTATATTAACATTCATACTAATTGTTTGGGCATTTGTTAAACTGGGGATATGTAACAGATACGTATTCAAAACATATACATTTGTATCAGATATTGGGACAAATTCTTACAAATATATTTGTATCAAATAGAATCCTACCACATTTGAAGGGCATCTATTTGAACGAATACAAATTTTCTAACATTCAATTCGTAACAAATCGAATGCCAGAAAACCCATTCGTGTACATCCCTAATTCACATATAGCTGACCTTGCCTGGCTGCCATTTGGACAGGACTGGAAGTGTCATGAAAACATCGAACAGCAGATTTCACTTCAAAGCAGCCTAATGATTGTTTACAACGCTGTCCTGCTTTCACCGTTTGTGTGGAAGGTTGGCATGATGGTGCTGACGGTCATGCCAACAAGGGGACCCCACTACAGAGTATATAGCACAGCACAAGCCTTTAGATTCAGCAGGAAGGCGTGCAATAAGGACACGTCAACACAACCACAACTTTTTAACGATCCCATCTTGCAGGAAATGTGCTCAACTTGGAAAGTGCAAGACCTGTACACCCAATCTGCTCAGTTATACAGCCCTCAGTTATACAATGAAGCTTCATAAATGGATATTAATAATAGCAACGTTTTCTTTTTTTAAAAAAAAATTGTGGCACCTTTCCTTCCTACTATACACATAGCTTTGGGGAGTTATGTTTTGACTTAACACGTCACCCCAGAAATCTTGCCTATGTTTCGGTTTCGCACCACTCAAAACGTAGGACTGGATTCATGCAAATGTCAGGCGACCCCCCTTCTCTGCCTTCGAGGACCCTGGAGGCTAACTTGGCCCATTCACTTCAGTGGTATGCCTTTCTCCACTGCGGAGGCCGGAGGGGAGTCACACGGCACAGGAGAAACCGCCAACCAGCCCTTCGTCCTTCCTCACCTCGCATAAAACGTTTGGAGGACGTGGGCACTGAACCCTAAAGCTACACGCAACCCCCAAGGCAAGCAGGTGCGGCACATGGGTTTTCACAGAGGTCAGTCAATATTTGCTCCTCCCCCCGCTGCTGCCGGCGACCGTTAGAAAGGCAGACACGCGACAGCCACGAAAAGGGCTTTCGCAAGGAGAGGGGCGGGGCCAAGATGTTCCGTTACTTGGAGGGCGTGTTTTTAGGCTTAGAACTCTGAAAGTTCTCTGAGCCAACCAGAGGGCTGGAGGGCGTGGCTTGTGAGGCCGGGAGCAATAGCCATCCCCTTATGGACCTGTCCCGCCTATCAGCTAAGAGGACGCCCGGCCTCTGAAACAACTGGCCTATTAGAAGTTTGGTGGGCCGACTCGGATACTCGAAGCGGCCAATCACGTGTCGAAGCGAGGGGGCGCTCGCGGCGTAACGGACAGGCGACTGGTGGTATCATGTTTAGGCGCGCCAGGAATTTCAAACGTTTCAGAGCAGGGAGGGGGGAAGGAAGGAGCAGCGGCGGCTTATAAAGAGGGAGGGGGGAAGGAATGAGGAGCGGGATGAATCATATACCGGCGGCGGGCGGTGCCTGGCGCGGCTGTTCCCTGCGGCAGCTTAGAGCTTGACGCCGGGCGCGGGAAGCGGGCTCTGACCTCGTGAACTGGCCCTGGGAAGCGAGCGGAGCGCGCCTAGACTCCGCCCGGATGGAATGGCATGGCAGACTCTGAGGGAAAACCTGAACGCCGACTCCGAGCCAGGAGCTGCTGAGGGAGTTCTCCCTTCCCGCTCAATGGGCTGCCGCTGCCGCTGCCGCTATTGGAGTGGGCTGGCCACGCCCCTTCGCTGAGAGACGAGGTGAGGAAGGGACCCGTCCGCCTTGGTGCCGCTGGCGGGGGAATGGAAAAGGCGCAAACAGTTGGGGAGACCTGGGCTTCAAATGTAAAAGCAGCAATAATACACGAACGAAGTTAGCTAACAAGGCTGCGTTCACATCTACGTGTCAGCCCGGCTTCGGTCCGCTTTGGCTGGGGTCACACCTAGGGTTTAATCTTCAGTCCACTTTCAGAGCGAGAGAACACATCAGCAAAGGGACCGGTCA
>MTQE01001795.1:3904463-3919191 GCA_014337955.1 Aspidoscelis marmoratus
CCACATTGTCTATCCCAAAGGGGAATTTTCTGAGTTATTTAACACTGAAAATCAACAGCAACTTGTCACTTTGCTGATGTCTTCTCTCGCTCTGAAAGTGGACTGAAGCTGGATTAAAACTTAAGTTTGAACACAGAATAAAGAGGTTTTTTTCCTGATACCTAGGGGTTTTTCTGACAGGAAACACGGGGCTTAAAGGGTAATAAATTATAATATTGCAGTTTTCTAGTAATTATTTACTTTAACTTGCTTCCAACCACCCCCCTTAACTAGGCTTCTGGGATAGAAAAGAAACGGTGAGTTTCTGAACTGATGTTGGGTAGTATTTTGGATCATTAAAAAAATACACTTGCAAAACAACTTTTTTTTCACTTGAAACATAAGAGTAGGAAAATCTGTAGCTGATCTATTTCTACCTCTGAAAATGTAGTAGCTGGTACCAGATGTTATATTTTGCTAAAGATAAGAGTGAGACAGCAGCCTTATATGGTATGAAGAAAGTGTGAATTTAGGTATATGTCCAAGATTGTTCAATGGGATTAGTTATTTTAACTGTTTCTCCGACACTGTTCAGTGTAGACTCGGATTAGTAGTTTACAGCTTAAAATGCTTATTTTCTGTCCTGATACAAATTACTTGGTATGGTACAAGCATTTCTATACATTTCAAAGTAGTTTACAATGATAATAAGCATAAAAAGCAAATAAAAGTGAATGTACTACTATTTGTTGTTGGCTACTACTGAGATGTGGCTGACTCCTGGCTTACTGCATGGGCATCTCCATGGCCACCTCTATGTAGTTTTTCCTGGCAGAAATACAGAAGTATTTTGCCATTGCCTACTCCTGGGGAGAGACTGGGACTAGAACCGACAACCATCTGTTTTCCAGGCAGTTTGTTCTACTGCTGAACTATGGCCATATGACCCAGTAAAAACAGATGGTGAGGGGGGAAAACCTTTCACAGAGAATGACTGAAAAAGACGTTCTGCAAGGTGGGTACCACCACTGAGAACACACAGCTGCAGGGAATCTGGCACACAATCTGACCGCATTAAAATGATCTTATCAATCTGTAACTGGAGAGGCAGTCACCTAAGTAACTGGTCGGGAGTTATATACGAAAAATAAAATCTTGCTAATTGGCAACTCATGCAGTTTAAGCACAGGTGTAATGTGTGGATGAAGTACTGCATTCTGCTCAGCAACTTAGCTGCAGTATTCTGCACTAGTTGTATCTTCTGAGGTTGGTACAAGGGGAACATTATATAGAATGCAATTTGATAACCATGAACTTACCAGTGCATAGTCAATAGTGGTCAAACTTTTTTTACCATAGCAGGTAAAAAACACTCATAGCCACAGAGCTTAATTGTGCCACCAATGACAAACTAAGTACTTGTTCCTTTTGAGGGAATGCAAAGCCGTCCAAAACAGTTTCCATCTTGTCAGGATTCAGCTTTACTTCTTGATCCACAAGCAGCCGATCACTGCTTTCAAGCAATAGTTCAGGAGGCTTGCAACCTCCCCTCATGTTGTAGAGAAAAACAGTTGAATATTGGCATTTATTCATTCAGTTTATTTGTATAACGTGTTTCTAATAAATTACTCAACCATGAAAAAATATTAGAGAAATATAGCAAGTAAAGAAATAACTTCCCATAAATAAAACATCAAATATATATCATAAGCAATGTACAGAATTCTACTAATAAGCTATATCATCTAAGAAGCTACAGTACACAGTATCCAATAAGAAAATAAACCATAAGACCAATTAACACAAGTCAACTCAGAAGTGTCAAAGGAGAAACTGAACAGTAATTGCAACAAAGCATTAACCAACCCAGGTGTCCCTCTGTTCCTCCATCTTCAGGTAGAACCCACAACTAGAGGAGTCAGTGGCAAAGGCTCCAATCTCACAGGTGCAACACAAGGGTTGGTTGTTTCTCCTCTTACCCCAGCAGCCACAGTTTTTATATCCATCCTGGGGGAGGGCGTGGTGCAGGCTCCAATCTCACAGGTGCAGCACAAGACTTGGTTGTTACTATGGTGTTTGCAGCATATAAACCTGTCAAAGAAGGCTAAACCTGTTTGGAAGGGCCAACATCTCACAAGACCAGGCTTTATAAAGCTGAGGGCTGAATGAGACTAGAAGTGGCCTGTCTTGAGCTCTTCCCTCGCTTGTTTTTTCCAGCCCATTTTGCATGCAGGAGATGGTGGAACCACAAGGACTTTGCAGTGATGTCACTGTGTGGCCTCTTGTGATTTGGGGGCTCTTAGAACTTACTATAACTCCTGCCAAGCTTTACAGGGTAGGAATACTAGGGTTTGCAATGGACTGTGTGGTTATGTAACACTCTGTGACTTCTACCACAGACTAAAAGATGTAAAACAGCTTCAGTTATAGAAGATGGGCTTTAAATGGGAAAGTTTCAGGGAGGTAATTGTAGACTGCACTAGTGCTGTTTAACTCATAAACCCTTAATCAAGGCATTTGTTAAATTTAGTCTTCTACTGGTCAGAAGCTCAGAGTTCATTGTTGAGGGAAATAAGATCAAATGCTTCCTCTTTTTGAAGGGAGCAATATCCTCTTTCTGTACAAGCTGAAAGGTAAGGGGGATGGTAACAGTAGCTTTTAGAATGCTGTAAGATTTATTCATTGAAGAAAGCTGATTTACTTGTAAAGCACAGGTCTATAAGCACATCAGCATCCTTCACTGTTAGAAATCTTACCTCACTTCCTGTCTGCTTTGTTTTCTGCAACTGAGAAGCTGCATAGTAGCACTTGATTCTTTTGTGGTTATGGACTTGGAATGGCTTCTAAGTGTTCTGCCTCCTGGTAGCATGGTGCCCTACTGCCTGTACAGTAATGGAAGCCAGTTAAAGATGACCAATGCTTTCTCTTTGGATGTTGCTTATTCCTCTTTTGAGTAGCTTAACCCTGAGCTTTCAGTATGCTTTGGAACCAGTCTCATTTTGATAGAACACAAGTAACGGGAAGGAGACGGATCATGTACGAGGAAGTAGATCCTCAACATTTGCTGTTTTTATGCAGAACTCAAATAAGATACTTTTTATTTTATTTAAAGCTATGTTTTGTTTGCAGCAGTATAGATAGCATCTCTGGCTGTGATATAACTTTCCCCTTTTCCTGTATGTCTGCCTATCTAATTTGCTTTTCTTCCTGTTAGCTCCCTTTCTTCTGCAGGAGGATAGTTTCTAGCTAGAATTTCAGCCACAGCTTCGGGTGGAGTGACATTTGCATATAGAACTGGCTTGATTTTGAGAATAGCCTTCCTTAAGAAATATTCATGTGTACTCCATCATATTTAAATACACTTGCCATATTTAAATACACTTTGTGCTGCCATGCCTTCAGTTGTGAATGCATGGAATGAGAATTTGAATTTGAGACTGTGTGGGAGAGATGCTAGTGGGGAGGGAGGGATTTGTCCTAAGGTCTTGTAAAATTCCCAGAGAAGATACAAACTGGGTGAATAAGCCTATGAAGGGTGTGCTGGTCTAAACATGGCTGTTTTTGTGGCTTCTGGTCTGTTGACACCAAGAAGCAACAACCAAGACCCAGTAAAACAGTTGAATGTATCAATTATGGTGAAGTTGTGTGGCTCGCATATTTTTCTATCTTATGTCTTCTGTTTCCCAGAAGCTTTTCGGCACAATAAATACTTGCCTAGTTCTTAAAAGCTTCTGAAAGTCTGGTTGAATCTAACTGGTCAGCTAACAGCGGCAAACATCTTAATTAAGTGTGTTTATTTGCTGTTTCTGTGTATTCTAGGGCAAAATTGTTCCCTAGACAATACAGTTTTTTTAAATTCCTACCATATTTTAGCCTGATATGGGTCACCTCAAGGCAGGCTTATATTTTTCTTTTAATTGTCAAAGTTTACAGGCAGATTTTTATCCATCTTTATATAGTTTTATTCATTATTGGATACACTGATAAATATGTTAGGGTTTCCCTGAAAATCCATCTACTCTTCCATGTTTTGGGTAGTTTAAAAATGTCCTTGGATGCAATAGGCCTGAAGCCGTAGTAGCATACCTGGACTTGAAGTGAGTGTGGAAGTGAAAATAGGCTGCCCCACAAGTTTTAAAAGATGAAAAACTGGCCATTTGGATTTCTAGTCTCCTAGAAAATCTCTGTTTTCATTAGGAACTGTTCATCAGCAGCCTCCATGGCTCAGGATCCACTGAATCTTCAAGCAGAGGTTGATCGTCTGACATCTGAATTGCAAGAGGCGACACGAGAAAAGGTTCAGGCGGCAGAATATGGGCTGGCTGTATTAGAGGAGAACGGTGAACTCAAGCAACGCTGTGGTGAACTAGAAGGCCAACTGGAAGTGCTACGTGTAGAGCTGGTCCATATGAAGGAGGTGAGCTAAAGACCCTTCTGCTCAGCTCAGAGCAAAGACTATCTGTCCCACAGTGTGTGTTTAGCCCAGACAATGCCGCTTAATTTTTTGTTTCTCATTTTGACCAGGCTTTGGCAGAGTCCCACAGCAGTCACAAACGGGCGGCAGCTGATGGGGAGAGCCGAGAAGAGTGTCTGCTCAGAGAAACTGCTTCCAAAGAAGCCCTCCTCACACAAACCATTGAGGAGCTCCAGGGCGATGTAAAACATCTGAGATCTCAACTTGATAACACTGCTGTGGAAAATGAGCGACTCGGCACAGCTCTTCGGGACCTGAGGAAGGTAACATGGCTCAGTCAGAGAACTTTTGGGCTGGATGAGTCCATAGAGCTGCCAGTTCAGGCCCATTGAGTACAGAATTCACAAATAGCTGTATCTTTTATCATTCTGCTTCTATCACCTGGGGGTCAGCATCACTGATTTATTAGTCTAGTGGCTTCAAGCCCCCTTCAGTTACATTTGGAAATTTTAAAATTATTTTCAGCCATTAGAATTGTAATTTCTGCATTTTTATTCTCAAACTTTCAAAAAATGTTGGATACGCAGAATGTTGTCCTGCATGCCTGAGGTTTGCGGGTTTATAAATATGCTTCTAGAGTGCACGTTAAGATTCTCCAGATTTGCAGCTGGAGAATCAAAGTGGGGAGTTAGCCTAGCAATCACCCAGTGGTTTGGAGATCTTTCAAAGTCCACCATAACTGTGGTAACCCCAGTCTAAGCTTAGATGAAAAGCTGAACTCTGTTTGGCTTTTACTGAGCTTGGGCGATACTTGGAATGTCTTTTTGGTACAGCTGTGCTATGCTTGGGATCTCTCCTGTTAGAACTTCTAGGGGAGGCTGGGACACTTATGCTGCAACTCTAACTATGCCTAGCAACCCACAAGCATAGTGTGGCAGAAAATCTATGCTGTTCCTTGCAGTCTGAAGCTGTCATAGGGCTTGCAGGGTCCTCTGCACAGCTGTCCAAAATCACAATGCAAAATCAAGGATGAGGCTTTGTCTGTCTTTTGTTGGAAGAGTTAGGATCCTTGCACTCACTAATAATAGCCATGGAATCTAGACAGCCATTTTAAAGAAAATATTTCTGAAAGACACACAGCAGCATGAAATTTAAGCTACCTTTGGATGAGGAAACAACATCTCCTTCCCCGTGCAGACATTTTCACTATTTTAGCCAATCTGTTCTATCTGCTTTCATAATGATTTTGTTGCGACCTGTCTTGAGGCCTTCATGTACAGGGCAGGATGGATAGATAAGCAGCTAGCTGGGTTCAAGTGGTAGTGGTGGTGGCAGCATCTTGTTCTTTTAAAACAGAAGTTGAGCTTTTGGATTTTATATTTTACTCTAGTTTGTGCCTGGTCTGTGCTCTTTTTGATATGTAATGACTCCTTTGTATTTATGGAAGATACTCTTTAATTCCTTGACATGGATGTGTAATCCAGGTGTGATTGTTATACCCAGGCAGGTCTCACAATGAAGCTAGCTTGTTGTTTCTAGTAGGAAGACTTCACTGCCTTAGACCATGTGTACTTGGGCAATTTTAACTGCAGCTTTTTAGGCTTTTCACCTGTTCATGTTCTAAAATGCTTATCTTTTCTTTCCTTCCACCCAATATTGCTACATTGTTACTTCTGAATGGGACAGATACTATTGTGTTCAATGTAAGCAAATATTTTTTCAGTCTTCAGTGATCAGCTGGAAACACACAAATCCTGACAATACAGTGTTGCTAACTCAGGACTTATTTACAATTTCTCCACTTCATTTGCAACAATGTATTGTGCCTTCAACACTTTCCATCTCTCCTGCTCCTTTTTCCCACCTAAACTTTTCTAGGCTTTATGCCATGCATATCATGCCTGACAGATACTTGTGGCATGACTGACTGTGATTCCCTTTCCTTTCTTGTCATCCCTTCATTTCAGGAGTGCCAGACTCTAGAATCAGAAAAGGCTCGGTTGCGGGAAGAGATGAAACAGGCTAAGACCAGAGAGCTGCGTCAATTGCAAGACTGTGCTGAACTTGAGGAAGAGAACATTTCCTTACAGAAGCAAGTTTCCATGCTCAGGGGTGGACAGGTACTGTTATTTTCAGAGTGTTGTGCTGGGCTTGTACCTATAATTTGTATTTGTTTTCCATTCAAGAGCAATGAATTCAGAAAAACACTGATTGCAGGAAGAAATCAACATTTGACTGTAGGGAATGAAAGTGTGCTGCTTTTTTTGAGACTTTATTACATTTTGAATGGTTCATGCGTACATGAACATAACATACTACAACAAAGGCTGCAATGTATAAACATTACATATTCCATGACTGCATCTCAGTGTTTAAGTTCTTGTGTCCCAAGCTTTTATTAATACAAGTCCGTCATGTACGTATATTTCCAGATCTGCTTATGCAGATAATAATGTAATTCCATTTATCTAATCTATTAATCCAATCTATTAATCCTTTAGAAACTGATTTTCTATGGTCTCCAGAGCTTTTCATCCCAGATTTTTGTGTTTAAATTTTGACCAGTTTTCCAGTTTTGAGCTTTGGGGAATTGTGCTGCATTTTTAAAATGTCTAACTAGAGCTGTCCAATTGATTGATTGACTAGAGATAGGAAGGGGATCTCCTAGATGTCTTTATTCTACCCTTGTTATCAGGAAACTGCATTTTCTGGCTGTTTTTCCCCCAGCTACCTGATGACAAGAGGTGGATGGAAGCGGCAGCACTTGGGTTCTGAGATGCTTCCTTTCTTGTCTGTCTGATTACTGTATTTTGCATCATATAAGATACCTTGGCATATTAAGATGCATGTCTAATTTGCCAAATAGTATGTAGGAAAGATAAATATCAAAACAAGATGCAGAGTGATTTTAGGTGAAATTGTTTTAGAAAAAAAAGTCTTATATGGCAAAATACAGTAGGAAGATGAGAAGGAAAGCTGCAGGAGCCCTTGCACATTAGGAAGCATTAAAAAGAGAGGGGGGGAGGAGTGACTGATTACATGTATATCTGTGATTTTGAAGCAGTACAAGCTGCCATTTAAAAATTGCTGTACATTTTCCCAATCACGAAAATCAAAACTGGCATTTAAAAAAACTTGTGAGTCTTCAGATACTACAATACTATACTATAGATATGACTTGCTCTCATTAACATTTCAGCTACACTCAATTTGGGTATATGTTTTTGCTCTAAGTAAAATAACTGACTGATCCTATCTTACCTTGGTGCCAAGGGTGGTTCTGGTTTCTACCATCTTCTGAGAGAAGCAGGTTGTACATATACCTGTCTTGATGTCAACATAAGGAGTACAGAATGATGTCCCTTCTGTGCATGTTGAAAGCTTATTGGTGCATTGTCAGAGAGGGGAGCTGGTGACAGATTCAGACGTGGCAAGAGGCATCTGGCAGAAGCAATGCTGAGGGGTGGAGAGGCCAACTTCCCACCACTGAGCCTTCTTCTCCTCGTTCAAAGGTGGAGTTTGAGAGCATCAAGCGTGCTCTGAGCTGCCGTGAGGAAGAGCTGGTGTTGGCTGGGACTCAGGTGATGGAACTGGGTCGTCTCCGGGACCTGGCTGAGCATCAGCTCCAAGAAGCTTTAGAGGCTCTGCAGGCAGAGCGTGAACAAAAGCAGGAACTGCGACGGGAGCTGGCCACATATTCAGCAGGACGCCATGAGACTCTGAGCAACTTGCAGGCCAACTTGGAGGAACTCAACCGCAGCAACACAGAGGAGCAAGACAGTGGCTTTGCTAATGGCAGTGGCATTGGAGGCATGGCCTCTACGCCCCACAGTGGCCAGCCTGCACCCGGTCTTGTTGCAGATCTCTTCAGTGAGCTCAGCTTGGCAGAGATTCACAAGCTGCAGCAGCAGCTACTACAGGTGAGGAGGTTTCCTTCCATTTATGGTTGAGAAGTCCTGGTCAACAGGGAGAGTTCAGAACAAGATGGCTAACATTAAGTGTATCCTACGGGCCAAAGGAGCAAGAATTCTTATACCCCAGGTTGATTGACTTTCATCCTTGGCTGAGTTTATAACTCTTTGATGGAAGTCCTCCCTGAAGTATGATAAACCCAACTTTACTTCTTTTCTGAAAGGGCTTTAGTTATGTCCAGTGGTGCCATGTCATGTTCATTATGCCGATAGGTGCTTTTAAAAATTAGCATTACAATAGTCATTATTTATCAATTGAATTTCTATTTTCTGTATCTGTGGCTGCAGATACACAGTTGGGTATGTGTAGTGTTTGACGTCTGAGTTGCATATTCACAATTCAGCACTGGGAACTGGTATTTTTCGGACAAGGGAGTCACTGGTACTACTAGTTTATCACTTCAGGGTTGTCGAACTTTTTTACCGTTCTCAATTCTGACACTTCTGAATTGTACTACTGATGTTGGTTGGTTGTAGTTCTCATATTGCTGGTTTTGGCACTTGTGAGAACCTTTGAGACACATGGAAAAGAGGATATGCAACAAATGTGTTTGGTGGTTGCAGCATGCAAACTGTCCAAAGAGGAGTAAGTTTGCAACATCAAATACCTTAAAGCCTGGCCAAAGGTGTATGCAGGGAGCACTCGCTTTCTTTTACTCTCCTCTGACCTGCAGGGGTGGAACCATGTGGCCTATGTGATGACTACTGCACTTCCTGTTGTGACCTTGGCCTCCCAGGCCTTCCCCTGTCCTTTTCTCAGTCTTGAATTCATATATATGCCAGGCGGTGGGGGGACTCAAGATCACAACAGGATGTGTGGCGATGTCATCACATAGCCCAGGTAGCTCCACCCCTCCTTGCTGCAAGAGAGTCAGAGAGGCAGTGAATGCTACCTGCAAACACCTCACAGAGAGCTTGGTTTATAAGGTGTTTGATGATGCAACCCACCCTTTCGTGGGCAGTTTCACAGCGTACATTTGCTGCATATCTTAATGGAAAGTCCATTGCATGTACCGTATTTTCCGGCGTATAAGACGACTGGGTGTACAAGACGACCCCCAACTTTCCAGTTAAAATACAGAGTTTGGGATATACTCACCATATAAGAAAACGACACCCAGCGTATAAGACGACCCCCGACTTTTGAGAAGATTTTCCTGGGTTAAAAAGTAGTCTTATACACCAGAAAATACAGTATTTGAAAATAACTCTTACGATATTAGGAACAAAGTGCAGTTTTTCCCCATGCATTTTTAAAAATCCCCTCTGGACCTTTTAGACATGACTCTTCCAGCCCGAGTTTTTCTATAGACATAATGATTTAATTTTTACAAGTTTGAAATTCACTAGGGTAAGTTTCCTTAAATTTTTTGTTAAGAATGGAGGACTTCTATATAGGGAGAAGGAAGTAGTTGGGGTACCAAGCATAAACTGATGACTTGAAGTGAGGTTTTTGTGCTCAGTGAAGCGATCCCTGGAAGACGGTGGGAAATGTTGATACTGAAAGAGGCAGTTCTTGTCATCAACCAGATTTGTAGGTACTTAACTTTCTGACTTATAGTCCCAGAGTCCAGGATTGAATGACATGAACAAAAATGGTTTTATTTCCACGAAAGTCAGAAACTGCCAAAATGAAAATGCAAGTGTTGGGAGAGTTGCAGTTTAAATAAACTAAAAAGTTTAGGCACAAGTCCCATTGAAAGCCTAAATTATGCTGTCATACTTTTGGGACTCAGGAGCAGTGGGGTTTATTGAGAAAGCCTCTGTGGGAGGAATCTTTCAAGCAGGAATCTGAAGATAAAAAATTATGCCTTGGTTAGGCTTGATCCACCCTGAACTTCAAAGCGTAATTTTGGCGGTGAGTTGCTAGAACACCAGGAGTATTATTGAGTGTGAGCCCTGGCAGGCTCTTGGCTGAGACGTGTTCTGGGCCTCATGTCAAGCTGGGAGTGTCTGTCGCCTGCAGGACTAGCGACAGGAAGCCACTAAAGTTATTCTGAGCAGCCGTGCACCATGCCTGGCTGGCGTCATGCTCTGCCCTGACCCTGCTCTACTCTCCCCACCCCCTACCCGGCTGCTTTGCTGCAGAACAGATTAGTTCTGCTTCCTGCCAAGCTAGTTCTCTTGAAGAAACAGATTTGGGTACTGTACTGTCCTTGTCAGCCACTGCCAAAGCTTGCTGCCCTTGACAGTTTGCTTTTATAAAAAACTGCCTTCCTTATTCTCTAACTATGTAGCATTTGATTGGAGTTATACGCACCAGCATGGGATAGCATATTGGTTTGATTTTTTTCTCTCTCCCTACTTTCCAGTACAATGCCACATCATGCCAGTTAACTAGAGAATTTGTAGCATTACTAAGGACAATGCTATCATGGCTGCTAGGGTCACCTTCAGCTAGCCACTGTTGTGTTGCCATGTTTCTCAGATGTAAATGGATGTCGCTGACTGCATTTGGTCTTTTAAACTGATGGAAAGCTGGGATCTACCTGTGGCAAGCACTGTGAAAGGAGAATCTGTCTTTTTTAAAAGGATGAGAGGATAAAAGCAGAACTAAGGAGCCTTAATCCCTTCCATGGCCCTAGGAAATGTGCTTGCCCATTTGGAGCTTTCACCCATTAAGTGGGTCTTTATAAGCTACTCCAAGACGTAGCCCTGCTGTCTGATTTCAATACCAGGGTGAAGACTTTGTGCAGATCAACTGGCTTCATTAAGAGGGCTGCTCCTTCTTGCTATCCTTCATGGTGTGCTATAGAAAATTAAGTACTGCGATTCTAACCTTTGTATTCTTAGGCAGAAAATGAGAAGGCCTCACTTGCTTCAGACCTTCAAGACCTCAAGCAGCAGCTGACCAGCACCAAAGAGGCTCTGATCCAACAGCAGCTGTGCAACAGACATCAGGAGAAGCAACATCAGGCCATGGATGCCAGTGGGGCTGGTCTGTCACCTAATGAGAGGAATCACTGCCAGGAGGAGTTAGAGAAAGCCCAGCTGGCGGTTCAGCAAGAGAGAGAGGCAGTTGCCCAACTGGAAACAGAATTGCGGATGGCTAGAAGGATGGTCCGCGAGTATCAGTCACGGCTTGCCCATACTCAAGAGGACCTTTTAGGCTTTTCTGAAGAGATGGCAGCTCTGTATCATCACATCTGTGCCTGCTACAATATAACCCCTCAGCGCGTAGTGCTGGACTATTACCGAGAGGGTCGTGGAGCCCGGAGTATGAGCAGGAGGCGGTCTTCAAGAAAGCTGCTGCTTTCCGAAATTGAGTCAAGCAGCAGTGGGGACCAGTCTCCTGCCAGTAGCCCCAGTTCCCCCTGTGGCTTTGAGCCCCTCAATGTGGCCAACCTGACAGCAGTCTTGCGGGAGCAGCTAGGGCACCTTCAAGTGGCACTGTCCCTGGCACATAAGCAGAGTCCAATGGGACATGGTGCTGAGCTGGAACGTGACAAGGAAGTGCTGGTGGAGGAGGTGCTGAAGCTTAAGTCTCTGCTCAGCACAAAGCGGGAGCAGATTGCCACACTGCGCACGGTGCTTAAGGCCAACAAGCAGGTGGGTGCAGGGGGTCCTGGCACTGCCACAGATGAGTCCTAAGCAGTGGCAGGGAAAAGCTCTGCCCTTGGCTTTCTCCAAGGAGGAGCTGGAGCCAGTTTTGCAGTTGCCCACTGTGTTGCTGGTGTAGGAAGGCCATCTTGGCAGGCATCCTCTTGCTGTTACAAGAGGGGCCAAGGTGAGCACTGGAGTTTCCACTCAGCCTAAGCTACTGGTTCTCCAAAAAACAAACAAACAAAAACAGGGATTTATTTTGGTTTTAAAGGGCCAAGAGGCCCATGGGAGGGAGTTTTTCATTTGGCTTTTTGAGCATCCAGAGTGCGCCAGGAGTGGGTTCGAGTCCCAGTACTGGTTTTCTTGTGCTTTCTGTGGGCAGTAGAAGCGAGGAGCAGGGAAAAAGCAACAGTGCCTGAATTTTGTCACTTTCCCCACAGACAGCAGAAGCCACCATCTCGAACCTCAAATGCCAGTATGAAGGAGAGAAGGTCCTGGTGTCAGAAACTATGGCCAAGCTGCGTCATGAGCTCAAGGCTCTGAAGGAAGATGCTGCTACCTTCTGTTCTCTGCGTGCTATGTTTGCCAGCAGGTTAGATGCAAGGAGCTCCATCTGGGACTGAGAAGGGGGTGTGGGATTAGAGGCAGGAAGCAAGCTGTCCCTGAATGTGGGAAATAATGTAGAGATCCAGCCTTCAGCCAGGTTTACTGCTGCTGCTTGTCTGCTGAGTTTGATATCAGCAGTAGAATGGATGCCTAGGTGCTGCCTCCAGGTTGGAGAGACAGGCAGGAGGCCTCTAAAGGCCATTTGTAGGGAGTGGAGAGCAGGTGAAGGGTTTGCCTTTGTCTTCTACTTGAGAAGCCCAGAAACAGTTGGTGGACCACTGTGTGGGGCAGGAAGGTAGACCAGGTGGGATGTGGCCTGATCCAGCAGGGCTCCTCTTACATTCATCACATGAGTGCTTGAGTTGGGGATTTGTGATGTAAAGTCAACTAACAGTGAAATGCACTTGTGACCCAAGAAAGCTGTTTTCATGTGACCTCTGGTGAACTGAGACCCTGGATTTGCTCTAAGAGAAGTAAAGGAAGGAGGAATAATGGTCAGATGAAGAGTTTTTTAAAAAAATATTAGAAGGTGCACAGTACTTAAATCACAGGATGTTGACAACCAGTGGCGCCACAAATCGCTTTATTCTCAGTTCAGTCCTGTTTCACTTCTTTGTGTGTTTCAAACAATAACCTGCATTAAAAACTATTTATAACCTCTATGCCTAGGGAAATAGTTTGACTGAGAAGCGTAAATGCTTAAAATCCATGTGAGATAAATATTTGTCCAATTTCACTCCATTGTAAAAAAAGTTTCTGATGGAGTTGACAAATATTTTCTTGTTAAATCTTAAACTCTGAGATTTCTCTAAATTCAAGGTTATATTTTGCTTCCAGTTTTGTGCAGTAGTTAAGACATGCTGCTGCAAGTGAACAGGAAATCATTTTTAGTGTTTATGGTGACTGTCAAATATTTAATATTCTTAAAGAAAAATAAAAGGTTATAGATTCCCGTAAGTATTTTGAATTTCCCTATTATCTCAGAGAAGATTTTAATAAATGAGTATTTTTAGCAAAGGTGATAAAAAGTTTCTTATCACATCTCCTCTAATGGAAATGTGTTGAAGATAAAACATACGTTACTAGTGTTTTATGCCACCTGAGCCAAACTTGGGAAATTTTCTTTCAACCTTGTAGAGAGGATATGGAATTATTAGAAAATAGTATGTCTTTCTAGGGAGAATCCTCAATTGAATAGACTGAATCCTCTTTCTAGCTTATTTTTAATCCTGATATATTTCCCACAAATTGGTTCAGTTAGCATCTTTTAGGCTGATTTATTGCTGAATCCAAGTACATTTCAAATGGCATTTAAGTTTGCATTTTAATATATGAGTCTAATAAAGTTAGGCAGCCAGTCGTATGAATTTAGTGCTGTCACTTCATCCGCATTACCATGAGATTTTGGCCTTAGGCAAATAAAGCAATCGCAATACGTAAAACATAAGGTAAAGAATTCTTCCAAGGATAACAAACCAATAGGTGTTAGCAGTATAGCTGAGTCAGTTATTGTGTTAAAAATAAAATTCCACATTGTAAACCAGGTGAATTATTTTTGGGGGATGCTAACAGCTGGGTTTGTATATATTATGCAGCCTAGAGAGGTTTGCCTTGGTTTCTTTTATTCTCACTAATTAGGGTGAGGCCAGGTTTTTCGTGGACCTGGCTGTCTCTCTGCATTTCCCATGCTTTCCTTCACAACAATAAAACCTAGAACCATTTTGTGAATTCACCACATTTTTCGGCTTCCAGGTGCGACCAGTATGTGAGCCAGCTGGATGAGATGCAGCGGCAATTAGCAGCTGCTGAGGATGAAAAAAAGACCCTGAGCTCCTTGTTGCGCATGGCCATCCAGCAGAAGCTGGCACTCACCCAACGACTGGAGTCCTTGGAAAGCCCAGTTGAGAGTTCACGGGGCAGCAGCAGGAGGGCTCTCAGACCAGCGAAGGGCAGTGCGGTAAGGATAAGGAAAAGCTTGCTTCCAAAGGAGGGCAGGGGGAAGGCAGAGCTCAAGCCTTTAAAGCTACAGCAATATATCATTGCATAGTTGGTCTGAGTGTAGGAGTGTAGGAATTGATGGTTCAATCTGAGGACACCTTTATCTTTTGACCAGTGAAGCTGCTCTGCAAGATTTGCCCTACTCTTGATACCAAATCACATTTTCTAAACTGGGCGGGCCTGGCCTCACCCAGTTGTGTCCTCCAGGTTACTCAGT
>MTQE01001795.1:3921985-3942682 GCA_014337955.1 Aspidoscelis marmoratus
CCCCCGGGTATGGGGCGGCATATAAATTGAAATATAAATAAATAAATAAGTAAATTGATGCTGAACCCCCCCCCCATCTATTAAAATATTAGCTATATTAATGTTTGGCTTGCAGATACAGATTTGAATCTGAACAGGCAATAGCAAGAATTATGGATTAAGAGAAAGACAGCCACAAAATATGATCATAAAAGTTGAGGAAGGAAGCAATAGCCACAGTGTAGAAGTCCTGTTACTCGAATCAGCACCTGTGGATCATTCCCCAAATACTGTGTTCATACTTCTCTGGAAATCTGCCATGATGACTATGAATCTGCTGCTTTTAAAAAAATTGTTGGGTTGATATTAGCCTCTGATTTTCCATGCACTATTATATCTGAGAGTTACTTTAATCATGGAAGACTGAGGTGTGCACATGTCCCTTCTGTAAAGTCACAAAACAGCTGTAAGCATCCTTTATACTAGGGAGAATTCAAAGACATATCTATGTTAGTCTGGAACAGTAAGCAAAGGGGTTCAAATAGCACCTTAGTGACCAAGAGAGGGGAAATAAAAATGCTGATGGGACATTTTCTTATGCATTGTCTTTTTCTATTGTATCTGGCGTGGATTTACTTAACACTACTCATAAGCATTTCTTCAGCAGTTTTGTTTCAGTTCACAGCAGCATTGTGAGATGGCCTGATGTAGATATCCCATGATTCTGATGGAATAGGCTTAGTCTACGAGAACTTCACGCTACTAACTTCTTTCTCTTTCCCCTTGCTTCCAGAGATGATCAAGCTATAATCCGGTGCAAAATACCCAGGAAATTCTAATTTGATGGTTCGGCGTCTTCCATTGTGGGGAAAACTTGGCACATGCAAGTGTGCTGCCAGTCCATGAAAACCGTGTATTAAGAGGAAGTTTCCTGCTCTTCTGTGCCTTGTGATTTCTTTGAAGACGTGTTTTCTATAGATTGCCTTTGGCACAGATTTCCACGAGTGCCTCTAACACTGTGCCTTTTTGTCTTTTATGTTAGTGACACTGATGTTTGCCTTGATCAGCACTGCCTATCACACGTCTAGTTGACAGGAGGTGTGGGCATTCACTCCCTAAATGTTCTCACCTTGTTCTTCTTACTGGCCCCTCGCCTCTCTGCCTGCCTTCTGCTCTTCCTACCCCAGTGGAGTTTTGCACATAGATAATGACTGACTGCTTACTTCACAGCCTAAAAGAGAAAAAAATGAAAACTAGTTCCGTAGGGCATTGAGTATACTTATGGGATGGGAAAAGCTTCCTAGTCCCTCTCCTGAGCTGTCTTGTTTGTGCAATGAGGTTAGATGAGCCCCTCATTGTTTGCCTCAAATAACTGGATTTTCTGGTTTTCTAGTCTTCTTCTCTTTCCTATAATACGAAGTGTAATCTGTACAAAGGGCTATCATGGCTTGCTAGCTCTGATGACTCTGTGACTCGAAGGAGCCATATATAGGGAGGTAGTGTGCCTCTGAGCGCCACCTGCTGGGGGAATTGTGAGCAGGGCAAGGGGTGGACATACGCCCTGCTTGAGGCTTCAATTTGCAACTGGGAGAATATTCTGGGCTTGTTGGGCCACAAATCTGACTGTGAAGGATGTTTTTATATTCTTGTGTACAACTGATAATGGAATCTTTTCGTGAGGATGACAGAAGAATAAAGCAGTACTGCTAGGTTCTAAACTATGCTGTTTAATTTGACAGTCTCACATTATCCCCTCAACTGAAAAAAGGGAAAATAAAACATACCACTTCAATGATAAGCCACATTCGTCCTGGCAGTTGTCTTCATTTACGTATGGTAGGAAAGTAGATGGCCTAATGGAAGCTTCTATTTTTATTTTTATCCTGCTCTTCAGCATATTCAGCGGCACTCAAAGCAGCTTGCAAGATGCCCATAAGACAGGGCCCTGACCTCAGTAACAGTATAAAAGGGAATTAGGAGGAGGGAAAGGGAAATTGTTGGAAGACAGATGGTGTTGTGACAGGCAGGGCTTCCCTTCTCCCTTTCCTTCAGGCAAGATGGCAGTTTTTGGTGCCAAATATACTTGTGGCCTATTTTCAAATCTGTCTTTTCTTGGTGATTCTTCACTAATGTTCTGGCTGCTTTGGTTGTGTATGTTCCTGGTTCTTCTCTTTATGCTGACATGACTTTAAATGGATAATAAACACCACTTGAATCAATAGGAGGGGCCTGATATTCCTGGGTTGCTTTATCAAAAAACTAATGGTTGCTTCTGTTTAAAGTCTTGTCTGTCTTTCAACGCATCCAGCGCTCCTAAATGAATTGTTTGGTTTTATTTAACTGGAAGTGCTTTATGTCTTGATGGGAAGGTCTGCTTCTGTGTTGGGGGGGGGGGGAAGTGTGTTTCCTTGCCCTCAGCAAGACTAACCGGCTCAGCTGCCTCAAACCCCTCTGAAAACACTTTCTGTACTTCAAGCAAATGGCTCCAGGCACTGAGTAAGAGGAGAAATGAGGAAAGGATACTTGTGGCTCTGTGTTGAAACAAAACAGGTTGGCTAAAGCAATGATCCCAAGCCTTTTTACACTTGTGTACCCCTTGGCAGACCATTTTGATAAACTGTGCCCTTCATAATAGTTGCTATTATTCTATTTTTATGTGTTGTAACTGTAAGTGCCTTTTTATGCTATTAGGGGTGTGTGGAGAAAACTAAGTGTCCTGGTTTGTACACCTGAGGGTGTGCATACCACAAGTTGGGAATCACTGGACTACAGCCTTAGAAACACTGGAGGAGAATGCTGGGTTTAGTGTACCTCATAGGCAGCTCACGCCCCCTTCTGGCAATGACAGAGAACAATGGTATAGCATTTGCATGTAGTTGCTGTGATTTTTATGCTTTGTTTCAATGCTGAGCTCTCTCCTGGTGTAATATGTTAAATTGTTCCGGTTCTTCCCTTTTAGGTTGTCAGATTTTATGAAAGGGAGACAAGGAATTTAAGAAACCCAGCTGATGCACCATTCTGCTTTTGCGTTTGGAGCAATAAGCCCGTGTCATGCAACTAACCCACTTTGAAGGTCTTTCTTTGGCCCCACATACATAGAATTGGTTAAGTGCTCATTTGTAAGGTTTATTGCCCACTGTTACAATTTTTAAAAAACTGCTTGTTGCTTCTCATGTCTTCTGAGATTTTGCAAGACATTTTGTTGAGTTCATCATGTCTGCTGCAACTGTGGTGGCAAAGTGCCAGTTGCTGAGGAAATACACTACCGGCAAGAGAAAGTTCTGTCTGCGTGGAAGCACTGAGCCTTGTCACTTCTTGCCTGGAAAGATTAGTAAGTAAAAGAAATAAAATTAAACTGTTCAGTGGAGAGCAGCTAATGGGAAAAAAGTTGTTCCTCATAGATCCTTGGTATCAGGGAATTCAGATTCATTTCAGTAGGTGGATTCCAGGTACATCATTTGTAGCATAATCTTCCACCACAGTCTTTTTTTAGGAGAATTTTTTCCCCAAATCAACATGTGTGGGAGTCTGTGTCTTCAGCTAAGAATGCAGGAAGATCAGCTGAGTCTCCTAGTGCAAACTTTATTCCAGGAATTACTTTTAGTGGCAAATGCCATTGTAAAAAATGACACTTTAGGTATGTACTTGCAACATGTTGAATGAATATGGATTCTATCATGTCAATTCCCTGCAGCCACTGCTGTTAATTCTAAAAGAATAAAGCTGTTCTGTTAGTTTCCAGGCATGATTAAATATCCCAAAGGATACCTATGTGACTAAGCAGGTGAATGTGATAGAATGGAGGTTATGCTGTGTTCCATACTTTGGCTTTAATTATGCTTACAGTGAATGGGGCAAGATGGTTCCTTGGATGCCTTCCTTTGCTACTCAGATGCCTTAGAAAGCAGCTTAAACTTTCCTCATCTGTCGCCCCAGATGAAAAAGGAACAGAAAAGAGACAATTAACAAGGGACTGGCTGTAGCTCAGAGGCAGAGCAAACTGCCTGGAAAGCAGAGGGTCACTGGTTTGATTCCCAGCCTCTCCTCAGGAGGCAATGGCAAACCACTTCTGCACCTCTGCCAAGAAAGCTGCACAGAGGTGCTCATGCAGTCGACTATGAATCCAGGGCAACTCAATAGTTCCCAGCAACAAAAATGAGGAAAACACCTCTTGTAGAACAAACTTTGAGTGTGGGGTTCCTCCTCGTTTCTGTAACAGTTCTAAGGTACCTTGTGCTTGGTGATCTTTCTCTACATATTTTACTTTTAATGAACTTAAAACATAAAAAACAGGAAGTTCGTTGAGTGTGATTTGTCCTGTCCTGGGAAAATCCATCTTCAGTGAGTGTGCACCAAGGCCAAAGGAAGAGGGGCAGAATTTCTTTAAGAGTGAAACCCGGCAGAGCTGGTTTGTCGCCTTGGATCAAAGCAACCTAACCTAGAAGGAAAGAGAGGCGTCCAATGCGTCCCCCTCAAAATAGATAATTCTGCAACGCAGTCCTCTGTACCGATGGCTGTTCGGTCTCCACTGAGGATGTTCCTGGATAAATAAGAATTTTAAAGTGCCCTTGGGTCGAAACTTCAATTCCACACGTGCCATCCTGTACCCGGCCGCCCTTCGACTGCACACACACTCCCCTGAGGAGGTTCAGCCTGGCCCTTCCTCCCCTCTATTAATTGGACGAGGAGCGCCGGCTGTACCGCGTTACCTCCCTCCACCTACCTGGCCGGTGCCAGTGAACTAAAGGGCGCTTCCCGCCAACGCCATGAGGAGGAGGACTGGGTTTCCCTTCGGACAAGACGCTCTCACTCCCCTCCTAGCCGCTCGTCTTTGGGCTGGGGTCGCCCGGCCACGCCCTTGCCCCGCCGCCGGGGCGGAGCTCCTGCCCCTACCCGTACCCCGCGTGCGTGTGCTCTGTGGGCAGGCGCTTTCTTGCCCGTCCCCGACCGTCCCCTTCCCATCGCCTCTCTCGGGCCCCCGCGGTGGCCGGGCTGCCCTCTCGTGCGCGCGCGCTATGGCAGGGGCCGCCGGCGGGCGCCGCGTCGGGGTCCTGCTGCGCCTGGCGGCCCCCTACTGCACCCGTTCCGGGCCCGAGGCGCCTCCGGTGCCCCCACAGCAGCCCGGGCCGCCCTACGCGGGCAGAAAACCGTCCGCGCGGCGCCTCCCCGGAGCGGACGAAGAGCCCGCGGCGGCGGCGGCGGCGGCGGCGCGCGCCTTCTCCAGCAGCAGCGCTCCGGCTCCGGACAATAAGAGCTTTCTGTGGACGCGCTATGGCGAGATGAAGCGGCTGGTGCAAGGTGAGCCGAGACGGCGGTGGCGGCAGTGGGGGAAGGCCTGGCCTCGTCTCGCAGGATAACGCCCCCCCCCCCCCAGTATCGTGTGCCTTGTCGCGCACGCCTTCGTGTACTCGTACAGATAGATACGTGTTCTCAGTCACACGCCAGCGTTCGCCCGTGAGCCACCCCAGGAGATGCTGCCGCTGCTGCTCAGAAAGCAAACAAAGGTCTCAAGGCTTCCCCTGAACCGCTCCCTTTTGCCTGTTCCGCTCTCCTTTTTGCAAACGCCTCTCCCCATCGCCCCCCCCCCCGGACCCTCATTCTCGCTCAGGCTCTAGAGAAATGCCGAAGTTGAGCCCCTCCCCAAACTCTAGGTTGGTTGGTTGGTTCTTGGTCGCTTCTCTCTCCCCTCCTCAGCCGCCCCGCCGCCTCCTCAAACGGCTCCAACTGGGCCCCCCCTCTCCACGGTCTCTTCTTTCTCACGTTCCAGGGTGAAGCCTGGGGGTTGCCTGAGTGTCCAGTTGTCCATGGTGGCCTGAGCTTCTTGCTACCTCTCCTTTGTGGCTTCTCCTCCTCAGGCACCTCCTTGGAGACCCCCCCGCCCCCTAGAAATGCCCCCTTAAAAAAGTGAACATTTGGAAAGCCCTTTTTTGGCGCCCTGAAGAGGAATGAGCTGAAATTTTCCCACCACCCCCTCGGGCTTTCCCCTTTTCAACCTGGGGGGGTTGTCTGTCTGGCAGGGTTAATTCCTTTAGCTGGACACCAGTCTGGACCAGTCTTCTGATACCCTCCCCCCTCTCCTCCTCTAGGCTTTGTGTCTGGTTTCCATGGCGAGGCTTTGGCCAGGCCCGGTGAGGAAACCTCCATCTCCATCTCTGAGCCTTCCTGGCATCTTGGAAGCTCAGGGCTGTTGTCTTCTTAGGAGGGTGCAGGGCCCTCATTGGGTTGCAGTAAATATATCCCTCTAAAAATGTTGCACTCGGATTGGTGTTCTTTTGAAAAGATCAGCGTTTATTAACTGCTATGTTTCATTGATTTAGAATTGCACAATTACGCACCAAAAAAAGCCCATTTCTGCCAGTTTTCTTCTTTAAAATTATGTACTCGGATGTTTGATGGACAGTGTTCTGGAGGAAGTATTCCATCCCATATCAAAGGAAAGCTTTCCTAAATCTGGGATCTGTTGATTTAAATCCTAATAATTACTTTTATAGTTATTTACAGTGGAGGAAAAAATGAAGAATAAGTCACACCATAGAATGAAAGTCTCAAAAGTTTTTTGTGAGTGATTTTTATATATAAATCATTCTAATTTAGGCAGTGAAGAGAATTTTTTTCTAAATTGTGGGGGAGAGTTTAATCTGTTTAAGGAGCCATTTAGGCAGCCCCAAAGACAGAGCTGCTACACTAGGAGAAGGATAGAGTTTGGTGAATCTCTGATCAAGAGCCAAGAAGAATAAGAAAGATTACCCCATCAGGCAACAGAGAAGACTGACTGTAGCTAGCAAATCACACTTACTAGAAAAAAAGTTCAGGCGTTTTAAAAAAACACAATACATCAATCAAGGAAATTAATGTGTGTTTTGCTGCAGTTTGGGTTCTAGCTCCTCTATCCTTAACTGTGTGATATCCTACACAGAAAACTGTGTGTGTATAATTCTTATTTATTTAAGAGCTTATATTCCACTGTTCACCAAAAGGTCTCAGGGCAGGTCACAATAATACTAATACTACTGATAATAGCAAAACATTCTTAAAACATATTTAAAATCCATGTGTAGTGATTATTTTGCTGGAAGAACTCCCAGCAGTAGCCCTTTTGACAGAATTTTGACAGGAACTATCTGTAGCATCCCTTTTCACTTTAGTGTCATTACACAACATTTCCAGCTTAATATTTCATGGTGCAAAAGGGTGGCAAAGGATTGTGGGGGTTGTAAAAAAAAAGAGGAATTTTACTAAGCTCTTTTCTTCTTTAAAGTGAAGAGTCCAACTAATGTTCTGTATCTGCATGGCACTTTAAGAAGCTTCAGATTTACTGAGTTCAAAAAGGTGCACATTTTTAACAGTTTTTGCTGCACCCCTTCATTTTATTCTCTTTTACAATAATGGTTCCTGACCACTTCTTCTCCCAAAGATGCCACGTGTCCCTCCTCTACTTCCCTTCCTCTCTCTCCCACTGCCTTTTACTTCCACCGCACAAACTGGCACATGGAAGAGCTCTGTGCATAGTTTCCTTCTTGAGTGCTGCCAGTTGCTTCTCTCATAGCTCTGGCAGTTCTAGCCTCTGTAGTGTCACCCGGGTGTCTGAACTGGCAGTCCCCCTGTGTGTTCTCTGTTGCCGTCAAAGATCTTACTCATGCTGGCAGTGGGGTGATTTTGCTGAGTCGCATGATCTGTTTCTAGCCCAACCAGTTGGGGGGGCAGGTAGGAAAACAGAGCAACGTGTAGTCCGTGCTCCCGCACAGCTGACTCATAACCGGGCATAAGGCAGATCTTACAGTACTGCACTCAACATGTACTTGCAAAGGCGTGCAAACTGTTTGCAGCCATAAAGCCTTTATGCTGTTTGCCACTTCATCAGTCTTGCAAGTGAAGATGCTTCATAGGCTGCAACCTAGCTGCACTGTGAGCTACTCACACTGCTTGTTCAAGTTAATACAAGCTAATATATCATCCATCCTCCTTCCAGTAGTGACACCTGAACCTTCAAGCGAGACACATGTAGGCAGCAAATAGGCTCTTCTGGAATATAATAATCTAGCGTTAAAGGATGGCATGGAGCATTCTGTGGAAAGCAGAGCTGCTTCTCTGTAAATTAGTTCCTCCTCCTGTAGGGAAAGTTTGGTTTGTAGTGTTTGTGCAACTGTCAAAGTCCAAGCCATTTTAAGTAATAACTTCATGCATGACAGAAATACTGGATTAGAAGTCTTCATGCCCTGACAGGATATGTTTTGATTTTCTACCCCAGTTTTTAAAAGCATTTTATTGTGGGAGTCAAAATGATTATTTTCTACACTTTCTACATATACATAAAAAAAGGAAAGGAGGGAAGCAGAGAACAGTTATTAGTATTTGGAGATTTTGGGCTGGAAAAAAGTTATCAAAGGAGTATGTGACAGAATTTTGTAAAAGTGTAAAGCACCGGGAGAGAAGGAAACTATTTTTTCCTCTCTCACAGGAAGACTCAGGCCAAGCCTGACTAAGGATTTACTTGACAGAACTTATAATTATAGTACAGAACTCACTACTGAAAGATATGGTATAATAGCCTCCAGTCTAGGTGGCTTTAAAGGAGTGGCTGATGAATATCTTTGCATGCAATCCTAAATGGAAATTTCACGTACACAGTGGTTCCATCAGAGCAAGAGTTTAGTGCAGTCTTGCTTTCTACCGTTTAATGTAGGCACACTTATTGTGCATTACCGTTTAAAGAGGGGGTTCTTCCAAGGACATAAAGACCACAGCTTAAGGAAGCACAAGAAAACACTACTTGTACAGAAGCAGTGAAGTCACAGATGTAAGCCAAAGGGACAAGATTACCCTAAAGAGTTAAGAATGGCCACTTAAAATATATTGCACTTTCCAAAGCATAATAAAGCCTATCAAGTAATCCTAACCGACTGTGGATGGAGTACATTTTGACCACCGCCTTTTTTCATTCTATACTTTTCCCAGCAATGTGTGATTCCCTTAAGGCAGTTCTGTCATATATTGTAATGATAAAATATAATACCTGTTTTCCGACGGTGTTGTAATCATTTCCAACGGTGAGTCTACTTTGTAATAGATGCTGCCTTTTGTGTGTTATATGTGGGGACTGGGGCTGTGGGGCCAGTGTTTTTGGCTCTGCCTTTGTATATGCTAACAAATAGTTTCTCAGGTGTGCAGCCCCTTCAGCACAGCTAGGTTTCCTGCTTCAGAAGCTAGGGCCCTTTCTGCACTGGGTTTTATTCTGAATTATGTCCTAGAATAGGGACCTTCCAACCTCATCCTAGAGTAGACTATAGCAGTCCCAGGGTGGGCCTGCCTTAATCTGCCTGCCCCAGCATGTAGATGGCAGGTCTGTATTCCTGGATATAATTCAGAATAAGGCCTAGTGCAGAAAGGGCTCCATGCAGGAGGGAAAAAGAGGAATGGGCAACTTAATGTAAGGCTAAAATTGTGAAGGCAGAGTGCATCTGTGCAGCTGATGGAAAGCTGTGACTGCACCGTGCCTCTGTGCAGTCGATAGATGGAACAGCCCTGTTGTGTTCTATTTTCCTTTGGGTGTCAGTGAAGAGGGCAGTTTGATAGGGTGGCCATTATCCAGGAGCATGCTGCAAGATGCAACCTATCCTGAAATCACTGTCGTAGGGCAGGCCGTAAATGTAAGTCATCAACATATGTTTGTCTGTTTGCTTTATTCCAGATTTGCTTCCACCAGGGGTCTGCAACCTTCTCAACCCTTCAACTATCTACTCCAACAATGAGATTTCATTAAATACTATAGGGGTATATGGC
This sequence comes from Aspidoscelis marmoratus, assembly GCA_014337955.1. Lineage (NCBI taxonomy): Eukaryota > Metazoa > Chordata > Lepidosauria > Squamata > Teiidae > Aspidoscelis > Aspidoscelis marmoratus. Next base: position 3,931,745 of record MTQE01001795.1, read on the forward strand.
TTCGATTATGACTACACACTGGCTTTATATTCTCCTGCCCTCCATTCTTGTATCTACAACACCGCTCGGGAAATCTTGGTGGAGCAATATAAGGTACCTATAGAATTAATGTTGCTTCTGCTGATGGGGATGTTAGAGAAAGCTTTCTTTGCTTTGCGTTACTGAAGTGCGTGGATTGCCTGGAAATGATGGTCCAAGAGGCTGGAAGTTGAACTAGCCGTAACATTGGAGCATACAAAAACCTGTTTAGGGGTCCCTAATTAACACTTCTTTGCGGGTAAAAATTGAGCTCCCTTAGATGATCCTATAACTGAATTATTCAGAGGAAGGCTTATGATGATTCCTCAGTGTGCTGTTTTTGATACAAGAAAGTTAAAACTTTCATTCCTTGTTGGGTATAAAACTGGGGGAAAGGCAAAAATGTCACGTTATCTGGTTTGTCGTCAACTCTTAAAGAGCAGGATCTGCCTACATTTTTTTCATTTTATATAAGGACTGAGGAATTTGTGTTTTTCTAGATATTTCTGTCTTGCAGGTTTCTAGCCCTGCTCTGCAGGCTACAGGGAATCCAATAATTGTGCATAAAAACGTTGTAAGACATTTACTAGAGTTCGTTAATCAAGGAAAAAATTGTTACCTTTCAATACCTTCATGCTATCAATTGTTTGACCCTTGGAATTCTTCTGCCCTTTAACCACCCTATTTATTATCTGCTTTACCTTTCAGTACCCAAAAGGCATCCTGAAGTATGAATATTGGCCAAACTTTGCTGTCCGAGGTCTACATTATGACATTGCCAAGGTGAGGGAAATCCTGTAGGCCTTTTATGGTCTCATTGGGGCTGTGGGAGGGAGGAGAATAAAGCCCAGAAGATGAAAGTTGACATCAGCTGGATTTACCTAAGCTGTTCTCTCAGTCTTAAACACCATCTGTGTTTGTTCTGGACCTGTACACTCTGTTTTAGTGATATCTGTTAAGTATTATTAAACAGCTATTTATCTTTACACCTCCAGTAGGTAATGATCACCTCCAAATGTGCAGGACCCTTTGTAAGCTAAAAAAAGTCTTTCTTTTCCCTTCATTGTAGCTGTCAATGGGTCAGAACTGATATAAAATAGGGATGTGGGTTAGTAGTGCTTATAAATGTATTTGTATGTCAGTGTATGGTGGATCATGAGACACTTTCACAATGGCAGTGGAAGAGGAGAGAGGCTCCAGCTGTCCACATCTTGCTCCATTGTGGGTCAAGACATCTAACCCAACTCAAGACTTGCTCCCAATGAATCCAGTCCTCAAGCCATTGCTGTGTCTAAGTAATCTTCCCTCACCCCTCTTCTTTTGCATTAAAGGGCTTGCTTATGAAGATAGATGCCTTTCACTATATCCAGTTGGGCACTGTATACCGGTAGGTTTCCTAATATTAGCCTGTGAATGTCTGAAATGGATGAGGTTATTTTGTTTTATTCTAGTGAAATATTTAAAACATTGCCAAACATTGCAACACACACTGATAGCAAAGCAGGAAACCAATATTCCAATAAACTGATTATGGGGTAGAGGAGAATTTTGATCCTTAAGAAGAAAAGGATACAGTTGGGGTTTAATGCTGTTCCTAGATATCTTAAAAAAAAAAAAAAACCTTTGGTTTACTTAAAACAGTGGTCCCCAATCTTTTTTGCACCAGGGACCGGCTTCAAGCAAGACCATTTTCCGTGACCCGGCAGGGTGGGGTGGGGCAGGGGCAGGGCTTTGGTCTTATGGGGCAGGGTTATGGAGGGGGTTGGAGTTTAGTGTATACTCAATATTTATGTCTCCCGGCAGAGAACATTAGGCAGGGAGTGATAGGGCGGGGCAGTGGGCTCCTTCAACCCCTCTCAGTGTGCTCTGAGCCGCCGTGTAGCAGAGCACACTGTCATTGTTTAATGTTGGTCTGCGGCGGCAGCGCGGACCAGCAACCCCCCCCCCCCAACGCTCCGTTCCTGGTCCGCAGACCGGTGGTTGGGGACCCCTGTCTTAAAAGAGAGAGATGTTTCTAGAACTGTAACTGTTGAGTGTAAGTGTTTGTTTGATAGTCTCTGGATCTTTGCAACCCAGAGGTTATGAACTGGGAACTATTCCCGCAAGCATACATAACTCCCATCTCCTTGGCGTATTCTGGTTAAAATACAACCTTCTCCATACTCATCCTGATTAGCAGTGATGCAGCTGTAACACTAAACCTCTATTAAGTCAGCAAAGCACAGAGCAGGATTTATGTTAAAGTGGGAAGGACACTACCAAAATTACAGCAGTGCAGCTCAAACGTGTTTTTGAAGTATCAACATACTAGAATGAATAATCTGTTTAAGGTTAAGGTTGCTGTTGCACTTCAGTAATTATGTTTTTGTCCTCTACAGGGGCTTAAAACCTGTTCCTGATGACGAAGTGCTAGAGATGTATGATGGTACCCACCATATCCCATTGCACCAGGCTAGTGGCTTCTATGGAAAGGTAGGGCCCTTTGCTAGCCACATGAACTTTTGGAAGGTCCAGGTCCAGTTGTCTAGTCTGAATTTCTGACCAGGAAGGTCCAGGGTGGCTAACTGTCTTCCTAGGCTCTTCTGGTAGTTCTTAAGAGAGAGGATTCCTTTGTGGGTGGCTGTTTTCTTCATGAGCAGGAAGTTCTAGGTTTGAGTATCTCCTATTTGGAAGGAGAGTTGGATCACAAATCTTAGATTAGAACATAAGAGGAGCCCTGCCAGATCAGGCCACAGCCCATCTAGTCCAGCATCCTGTCTCACACAGTGGCCCACCAGTTGCTTAAGGGAATTTCAAGCAGAAACAAGGGCAAACCTCATCCTATTCTTGAATCCTAACATCCTGCTTGTCCCTCCCCCAGCCTGAAAGATGTACTTAGGCATCCATTCTAGTAGCTATTGATACATCTGTCATCCATAAATTTGTCTAACCCTTTCTTAAAGCCATTGAGGCTGGTAGCTGTTACCACCTCTTCTGGCAACAAAGTCAATAGACCAATGACCCTCTGGGTGAAGAAATACTTCCCCTTGTCTGATCTGACTCTCATACCCATCAGCTTCACAGAGTATCCCCTAGTTCTAGTGCTGTGTGATAGAAAAAAGAATATACCATGCATGATTTTATATTCTTCAATCAGGTCCCCTCTTAAATGCCATCTTTCCAGGCTGAAGAGGCCAGTCTGATTTCGTAAGGGAGGTGGTCAAGCCCCTTAATAATTCTGGTTGCCCTTTTCTGCACCGTTTCCAGTAAGACAATATCCTTTTTGAGGTGTGGTGACCAGAATTGTACACAATTTTCCAAATGTGGCTTTGCTATAGATTTATAAAGAGGCAAAATGACACTTGCTGACTCATTTTTATTCCCTTCCTTATTATTCCCAGCATTGAGTTAGCTTTTTTCACTGCTGCTGCGCACTGGACTGATATCTTCATTGAGCTTTCCAGCAGAATCCCGTGATCCCTTTCCTGGTGTGTTGCAGAAAGCTCAGCCCCCATCAATTTATAGACATAATTAGAATTCTTGGCTCCAATATGCATTACTTTGCCCTTATTAAGATTAAGGCACACTTGTCACTTCGATACTCATTTACCCAATGCCAAGAGATCCCTCTGGAGCTCTTCACAATCTTTGTTTTTACTATCCTGAATAATTTAGTACCATCACCAAACTTTGCTTTTTACTATGCACCCCTTCTTCTAGATCATTGATGAATAAATTTAAAAGCATTGGTCCCGATACTGAACCTTGGGGGACCCCACTTTTCAACTCTTTCCACCCTGAGAATTGGCCATTTGTTACTACTCTCTGCTTCCTATCCTTGAGCCAGTCACTAATCCAGGACAGGATCTGTCCTTTTATACCATGGCTGATGAGTTTATTCAGTAGCCTTTGATGTGGGACTTTCTCAAAAGCCTTCTGAAAATCCAGATAGACAATGTCAACTGTTTTGCCTTTATCCACGTGTTTATTGACACTCTCAAAGAATTCCAACAAATTTGTATGGCATGATTTATCTTTGCAGAAGCCATGCTAGCTTTTGTTCAACAATGCTTGCTTTTCCGTGTGAACACTAATTTCACCTGTAATGATGGTTTCCATCACTTTACGTATAACTGACATTAAGCTAACTGGTCTGTAATTCCCTGGATCACCCCTGGATCCTTTTTTGAAGATTGGTGTTAACAATCGCTACCCTACAGTCTTAAGGTACAGAGCCCAATGTTAGGGAAAGATTATATATAATACCAGCAATTAGTATTTTTATAAATCTCAGTTTTTATATTCTGCTCTTCATCCAAAAGTTCCAGGGGGAATCACAACAGCAAAAATACAGAATTTTTAACAGTGAAACATAACTAAAATGCATTATAAAATGCAGCCTGCCATCCTTGACCCCAGAAGGACCACAGGAAAGCTAACTGTTGAAGGCCTGGGTGATGAGGTATGCTTTAATCAGACACTAAAAAAGTTATTGTGCTGATGCCTGGTGAGCCTCAGCTGGGAGGCTGTTCCAAAGCCTGGGGGCCACCACAAAAAAGACTTTAGCGTGCTGCAACCCTTCGCACCTCTGAGAGTAGTGGAACTACAAGAAGGCCCTCACTTTGTGATCTTAAAGGATGTGTTTATATGTTCTGCTATCTCTGTGAGGAAGCAGGCTGGATGGGGAAAGAGAATGGAGTGCAGCCAACTAAGGAGGTTCATTTAATTTTGGAGATCTGCTTCAGTCTGTATAGATGCAGCACTAAACATCTGTTCCAGAATATTCCTCTGTTAATGAATGCAGATCATTAGTATGTGGATGAATGGAATTTTTTCCTGGTCTGGAGGGAGCAAACTATGTATGTGCATTCATGCTTTGGGAGTAACAATCTGGTGCTCTCATTATTGCTTTCCAGTACTATACCTAATTGGCCCATTCAGATGGAGAACAAAAAAAGTATATTTGTGTACTTCTGCAAGTTTGCTGCAAATTGGCAGGGATTGTTTAATTGCTTTTGATGTGGAAGAATCTTGCTGGACCAAAATAGAAAATCAAGGCAAAACTGTAGTTTTATTATATCCAGGGCACTAAGGCTACTCAAAACAAAGAGTCACCCTTTGTGATTCTTTAAAAACACTTATCAAGAGTAGTGAAGCATGAGTAGGCAAAGGCAGCTGTGGTTACATGTTTACATATTCATATAAGCTTAACCAGCTATGTTTAAAAACAAAGAACATATCACATCAATGAAGACCAATCAGGTTCTAAATTCTGTTCAGCATGGGCCCCCAAGGGACTGCTTTATCTGTGGAAAACTTGCTGAAGGCACCAGAAATTAATGAATGTCACCTTGCGGTTCAGAAGTTGGGCCAACTCTGTGGTGGCACCCTAATTTCTGGAAGCCCTCCATCTTGCTATTAATGCAGAATCTTTACCATTATATCCTGTAGACACCTAATTAAACATTTATTTTCACTCAGATGTTTCCAGTGCAAATGGCCTTCTCTCTCCCACCCCTTTTGATTTTATTTTTATGAAAGGCATTTTTAAATGTCTTTGCTTTGAGACTGTACAATGGGAAACATTATAAAAGCATATCAAATAAATATGTAATTAGGGACTATCCATTGGTTCTTTTTCAGGGCCCAGCCATCAAGCAGTTTATGGACATCTTCTCTCTGCCTGAGATGACTCTCCTGGCTGTGGCCAACGACTTCTTCATTAGCAATGACATTGATTACGACCCCATCCACCTCTACAAAGATGTCACGGTACATCCTGCCCCTTTTCTCTCTCCTGATCTTCTGTTTTGTTGCTGGGCGGGGGAGTGCGAGTGGCGGGAGTACGGCTTGCGGTCACCAATCAGGAATTAGCAATTAGTGTTTTGCCTCTTCTGGAGGAAGCTGTGAAGTGGGCAGAGCATGTTAATTGAATGCAAAATGTGTTAATTTCAAGCAAAATGTGAAGGAGGAGGAGAAGGAAGACGTGGTGGTTCTTGAGCTCAAGGGTCTTTTGAATGCCTGCAGAGTTTGAGTGGATTTCTTTCTTTCTTTTTTTCTTGCTGCTTTATTGTGGAACTGAGTGACTCAGTACTAGAACAGTTTGTTCTGAGCTCAGAAGAGAGGAGGAGGAGGGGCCGGCTGTTCGGCTGCTGTTGGGAGTCTTATCAGGGTTGCCCAGCTGTTTGGAGCTATCTCAGCCGTCATTCCAAACAGGGAGATTCCCTTGTACGCTTGTTAAGACATCTGATCGGTCTCTTGCGCTCATGGCTCCTTGGTGCTTGCCCCCTTCTCGAGATTGTAGGGCAAAAGGTCACAACTGGTAGTCCTTGTAAATAGCATCTGCTCACAACGTACACCACTCTTAGTAGCGGGAGAAGGGGACTCCCAAGGGGGGGGGTTAGCTGAGAAACTTCCTCTCTTGATTGTTTCATAGGAGTAAGTTACCGTTTAACTGAAAAGGAGCACAGGGAAATGGTCATTGTGAGTGCAGTTCCTACGGGACACGGTGGAGAGAGCGCGGTAGTCTTGGAAGGAGTCACTGTTTTGCATGTGTAGTTGAGAAACAGCAGAAGTGACCTGGTGAACCTTTGACCCTGAAGAAGTTGCCAGGTTAAAGTTTCAATAATCCTTGCCTGTTTCTCCAAGCTGGGGGCTGTAGGGATATGCATGAAAAAAAAAATCATGTTCTTTTCGCAGTTGAAACCAACATTTGAACATTCATTTCATCGAAGAACTGTCTGAAAGTTTGGACTTTCACACGCGCGGTCGAACATTTTTGTGGGGTTTTTTTCCTATTGAAAAAACCTATTTTCATAAGTAGGGTACTGCAAAGGTGTGAAAATTCATTTTGTTTGTTTGTTTGTGAGCTGGGAGCATTTGTTCAAAAGTCCAGATGTTCAAACATCAGTACTTTTGTTTTGATGTGAAAATTTTGAATTAGAGAAAAATTCAGTTGAATTTTCAAGTGCGAATTTGTTTGTGCACATCTCTAGGAGGCAGAGATGCCAGAGAGATCTAACTGCGTGTGGAGCAGCTGTTCCACCATGGGGCTGCTGTTCCTCTTCCCAGTGTAGTTTATACAGATATCAGCACTCTTCGTTTTCTTGCCAAGTGAAGGCAGCTCAAAAATTTGAAATAACTCAGCAAATGGACAGTCTGTCTTATGAAAACTCTAAAGATTGGTTCACTAAACACTGGTCCCCATTCTTAAAAGCAGCAAAATGTCACCCAGATCTTCGAATAGCTGAAACATTCCCCCCAATTTTCTTGAATTCCCGTTTGAAAATCTCATTTCCCCACTTGGTATTTATCTAATTGTTAATGTTATTGAAATTGTCTTATTGTACTCCTTAACCTTCTGCAGTTCATTGCTTATTGTTCCTATTCTTTTGTTTGAATTGTTCAAGTTGTTACGTGAAGTTAAAACTGTATTTATATTTACAATAAATGATTTTTTTAAAAAAAGTGAAGGCAGCTCAGGGAAGTGTAGGAAATTAGGGCTTTCTGGGGAATGCCTTAAATCCATGCTTGTCAGGCCACAGACTCAGCAGAGCCTGAATTTCCATGGAATCACAACTCCCTAGATGGCTTGGAGAAATATATGTGCCTTGTTGGCTTTCAGGAGCAGAGAAAGGTGAAATAAAAAGAATAATAAAAATGGTTTCTTTTTTCCACATGACGTCTGGTTCAGTTTGCATGGAAAGCGGGAAATCCTCAAGCTAGAGACGGTTGCATAATTTTTAAAAAAGTTTGAATAGGAGGTTGTTTGGTTGCCAGCAGAAACATAAGATTGGATTGGTCTGTTATGAACCTCAGAGTAAATGAAGAAATGGAAGGCAAAGGCCGCCAGTTGGGTGGAGGATTTAGGGCAAGATTTTTTTAAAAAAAACAGGGCTGCTTCTCATTTAACACTGTGCTCTACTTTTGGGGATGTAGAGAGCAAGCAGGGTGACACTAGATTACTGCCTCACTTCCTTGGCTCAAAAGTTTGGCCCTGCATAAGACCAGTGGAAGAGGGGTTTCCATTTTCGACCTCTCTCCAGTTGAACCCAGCATGTGAAGGAGGATGAAGTATTAGAAATTCCAGGAAAGCATTTCAGTGTTTGCATTGTTTCACCAGTTCCTTGATTTGTACTTTTAAAAAAGAAATCTTGCCTTCACCAGGATGCCATCCGGGATGTTCATATTAAAGGTTTTATGTACAAGTGGATCATGCAGGATCTGGGTGAGTATCCCTATGTCAGTGATGGTGAACCTTTTGAGCTTGGTGTGTCAAAATTCGCAAGAAAACCTAGCTTAACTCGGGTGCTGTGTCATATCTAGAAATACCCATAATTTTGTGATATTTGTAGCTCTAGTAAAAAAGTTATATTTTTGATATATGTATTAAAAGCAAAAACAAACAATTCTTTACATGAGTGACTTTTGTTGCTGAATTTCGTTTGCTAAATCTTCAATTGAAAGTTGGTATTTTGTACACTTCAAGAACAAGCAAGCACTGCATGCCCAGGTGCCAGGGTGACCAGGTGTGTCACCCAAAAGGGCTTGGCGTGTCACCTGTGACAGGAGTGTCACAGGTTGGCCATCACTGCCCTATGTTATGTAGAATATGATACTCTAAAATCGGAAGCAGTGACTTTCTAGTCCCTTCTAGTTCCTTGGACAGAAGCCATCATACATCTTGTAGATCCAAGTTGTCAAGACCGCTTCCTCAATTAACATAAGCAGATGAAAGATCACAAAGAGTTCAGCTTTGTTCAACTTCCTTTCTCACCTGATGCTCACAAGCCAGATCATATACTACCATAACAGGGTGTTTCTGCTGCCATGTCTGATCTTGGTGGCTTGGCTTACTAGGTCAAGCTGTCTGCTGTGCTTTGCATGGAGTCCCACTATGCAATGTCTTACTTTGGGCATTTCAGCCTATTCTGAGCAGCACTCAAGTTGTTCTTGTGCTGCCATCTTTGTCCCTTTCCCAAACCCAGCTTTCTCAGCTGACTTGCATTGCAGATATTTCCTTTGGGTTGTGGTTGATTTCAGTTGAGTGCTGATAGCGCCCTGCTGGGAACTACTGGATTGTTATGAAAACTCAAGGTTCTATGAATGCCTTGGACTTATAACAAGTCTGGAACAAAGAAAACTACATTATATAGCATTTATATTTGTGTAGGTTCTGTTACTACTCTCAGGAAAGGTCAGGGTACTGAATGTTCATACAACTATTGAAAATTTTCCTCAGACTTTGATACCTGGAGCTCCAGCTGGTGCCAATTCACTCTTGGAGACTTGCTTTAAAATAATTAAAGTCCAGGATTCTGATTTCAGTCTACCTATTTCTGCAAGGTCACTCCCCAAACCAGTCATCCACACACTGTAGTTTAAGTCTGAAATCCACTTGATGAACCTGGATATCTCTCATCCAGACTTGGAGACCTACACTGGAAAATTCCTAATACTTGCCCGTCTCCCTTCCTTCTGCAGAGAAGTACATTCTTCGTGGAGATGAGACGTATGCTGTCCTCCACCGCCTGGTCAGAAATGGCAAGAAGCTCTTCCTCATCACCAACAGCCCCTTCAGCTTTGTGTGAGTTGGACATGGCAGGAAGACCATGAGAACCAAGCTGGATGGGTTGATTTTCCTAAATACCAAATTCGGTTGCCTTTTGTAGACTGGGGGGTGGGGGGGTGGGCATAGTGGCCCCATCTCAAAGTTGCTCTTCCATCATCAGTATGTGAAGTTTCATAAATACACAGCACACCAATCTTCAGGAACCTTTAGGGCTTTTGCTTGATCTCTCAGCCACGAGCCATTGCTCCTTGTGTTTTAAATGCTCATTCACATGGGTGGGCAAAAGATCATAATTTTGCTTTTGCACAATGGATTTCAGTACCAAAATTGCACATGTTGAAAACCGCGCTTGAGAGACAAGTGCTTAGAGTGCCTTTTTGCCCTTGGGGGAAATACCTAAAAAAATACCCCACACATAATAGAATCCTTTATAGCTTTGTTAATCTGAATCCTTTACATACATGCATACAGTGATGCTGTGTAGAAAACCAAGAATGGCAAGAAAGAGTTAAGTTGCCTTGAAATATTTAACAAGATGGGAAGCTTAAAAAATGTGCTTGATTCAGGCTTCAGACTCTGCTAAGATAATTGGCTTCCTGAAAATAGATTTTCTTGTATTAGTTCAGCTTGATTTTATATGGTTTTAATTTGTTGTTTTTCTGAATTTTATTGCTACCCAGAACTGTGACTGCAACAAATAAAATGAATGAATTATTTTCTTACCTGTTAAGCTAGGGAGGTACCTAACCTCTAGATGAGACCAGATATGCAAATGAAAGCATAGGGAGCTTCCAAGGAGGCCTCAAATGAGCATTAAAACATGGACAAACGCTGTCAGGAGTTATTTAGTAAACAGGACAGGACAATTTCCGCCTTGACTTTTTTCTTGAAGACCAAACCATGCATCCTAAAATAATAATTCATAAACTCACATTATTCATATTAAATTCTACAAATCAGTCATCTTTCCAAGACATATATTGAGGGTAGATTTCCACCCATGAGGATTCCCTTCCTCTTAAGACTGAAGCACATATCGATTTGCTCCGAAGAAGATTCCTGACACTGTTCTAAATTTACAGAACTGTCGGCCGGAAGGCCACAGAGTAATTAGCTTTTGGGACTCCCTGGAGTAGGATTCTACTCTCATATGGGAATGACTGCTAAACACTGGCATGCAGTGATAAAGGCTGGCAAGCTGCTTTGAGGGGGAAGTAGCTAACTAACATTAAGTTCTAATCCCAAGAAAGTCAGTATAAATGGTTTATTTATTTATTTAGAAAATTTATATTCTGCCCTTCACCGGATGGTCCCAGGGCAGGTTACAATGAGATTAAAACATGTCAAATGGTAAAACATAATTAAAAATA
>MTQE01001795.1:3942726-3962135 GCA_014337955.1 Aspidoscelis marmoratus
CAATGAGATTAAAACATGTCAAATGGTAAAACATAATTAAAAATATAACCCCCTCCCTCCCACCCACCCGCACCCTCCCTCTCTAGCAGGGCAGCACCCTGAGGAAGCTATTTAAACAGTAAAAGCCTGTGCCAAAAAGTATACAATGTAGGCACCTGGCTAACCTCAAGAGGGAGGCTGTGCCAAAGTCTAGGGGCCACCAGGGAAAAGACCCTCCTGCAAGTCCCTATGCCTCATACCTCCGAAAGAGAAGGAACTGCAAGAAGCCCCCTCCTTGAAACATGTGTGTTTCCTGCATCTCAGTAATAGAGTTGCCTTTCTGGAATCTTAATCTGGCTTGGCCCTGAGATTTTTAGTTCTGTCTAGGGGTCTCTTGTACTCTTTCACATGTTGGGGGATGACTGGGATTTAAAAGGACTCTGTTTTTAAGGCATGTGAACCCTATAGCCATCCTGTACGGGCCTTTGAGATGCTACTGGACTCAGTCCTCATTCCAGTCTGCCTGGGAAGGTCCAGGTGTTCCCTACAGAAAGGAGAACAGTGACAGCTTGGACTGGGACAAGAAGATCCAGCCTTGGGGAAATGTCTTCTGCATCAGCAAGACTAGCTTCTACCTTTCTGGTATTACATCTGCTTCCTTGGTCTATGAAACCTCGTCCTCAGACTTCTGTAGTTGGTGCTTTTGGGGCTGAAAGGCAGCTAAATGTTTAATAGCTTGTTTTGGGTAAGATGGAAAGATGAGTGTTTGACATTTTGCCCATAGTTGAACTGTGGCTGACCTCCTTCCAGTGCTTCTTTGTCCTGCTGTAAGAGCTTATAGATTATAGTGAGCAGAGGTTTTCTGTTGTATATCGCCCTCTAGTGCCTGCTGTCAGTATATCACTTCTGTTGCATCTCTCTCTCCAGTGATAAAGGGATGCGGTACATGGTGGGTAAAGACTGGCGGGACTTCTTTGATGTGGTCATAGTCCAAGCAGACAAACCTCATTTCTTCAATGATTGTGTCAAGTAAGTGAAAATGTGGCCACGTTGTATAAGCTCTACTTGTGAGTTCAGTATCTGTATTGTTATGTGTTGGGCTCAGGCACCTCCACCCTGGGTGTCTGCATGTTCCTAGATTAGAAGCAGGAACTCTGTGATTAAAAACCCTATATTTTTAAAAATACACTTGCAAGTCACGTTCAAAAGACTGAAGTATTGTAAAACTATTCAGGTGTTCAATAGCCCTGATAACCTAATGCATTATAATACGTTCAAAAAGCACATAGCTTCAGCGCTTTATAGACACTCTTGTGGCTAATGCACCGTGGAAATGTTACTCTATGCCCATCTATTCCACTGCCTTCGTTTTAAGCCTCATCAGTATGGGCAGGATGATTCCAGACCAGCCAAGTGGAAACATTCACTCTACGTTAAATGCATTTTGAAAAACACAACTGTATAGTACAATTTGGAACATAATGCTTGTATTCTAATTATTTCTGTTCTTTTTTCTGCTATGATGCCAAAAGGGGGCATCACTGTGTGAAGAAAGAGCACTTTATTATACCTAACTTCTGTGTATTCTACATTTGGTTCCTACCAGATGTTCTCACTTGTCTCTTGTTGGCATTTAAATCACAAGCCTTTAGGTGGGGGCATTATAAGTTCTGTGTGCAGCATTTAATTTTTTTTAGTGTTGTGCAGATACAAAATAACAACAAAGGTCCTGATTTTCCTTGGTTATGAGATTTCCTTCCATTATGTATTTGCCCAAAACATTTAAGCAGATTGTACAATGTTGCAGTTTTGGATACAGATCTCCCACTGATGTTTTGTATGGAGTGTGCTTGTGAGAGACTGTTTATTTATGAATTTATTTGCATAACTATAACAAAAGGGTTCTCTGAACAGCTGACAAACAAAAGTATAAAATGTAATATCAGTAGTTAAAAACTAAATTAAGATAAAAAAAAGTAAGGTGAAAAACAAATTGTAAAAGCACTGAGTCCAGGGTGTATTTACTTAAGGTTCCAGAATGAATAAAAAGGTCTTAACCTGGAGCTAGAAGATATAGTGATGGTGTCAAGCAGACATCTCTGGGAAGGCTGTTTTAGAGACTGCATGCAACTACCAAGAAGGCTATTTTCTTAATGCCCACTGCATTTGGCAGGGCCATATGGAGCAGGCCTTTTGTAGGAGATCCTTAGGCCAAGAATAAGAATGTATGACACTAGATGTTCTTTCATGTAACCTGGTACCAAGCTGTTCAGACTTTTCTCCTGAACCTCTCTTTTCTCCTCAGACCTTTCCGGCGATTGGATAGCAATGGAGATCTGCAGTGGGACAAAATAAATAAGTTGGAAAAGGGCCAAGTATATAAACAGGTGAGGAAATGGGCTGAGAAGGACAGATGTGTTGTACTGATGGAATTCTCTATATTTCGAAAGAGGGATGTTACAGATCAAAACTTCTGTGTTATATTGTTCATCCATCACCTTTTCAAGATAAAAAGTGGATTACTGTTCTGAACTCCTTTTACTTGTTCCTTCTGCAAACTCTTTTTTGCTTTCTCTCCTTGGTTCTTTTCCCATTGTTTTGGAGGCAGGTGAAATCAGGGACCTGTGTTAAAAACAGGGAAACATTTGCTCTCTTGCAGTTAATTCTCTTTGATGTCATTTTGGTTTCTCACTATGTGACTCTGAGCAGTTTTCAGACACTTTAGAAATTCAATAATAAAATCAAAATTAAATGAAGGAAAAACATTGTGCTTAAAATTGAAGATATGTAGTTCTACCTGGACTCCTTCTCCCTTATTCCTTGCTCTTCAGAGCTGGTGAACATTGTGGCTTAAACAGTATCTCAGTACACTGTGACTATCAGATGAGGAGAAAAGAAACAATAACTATAGTGAGAGATGAACACCTGTAGACAGTTTCTGAAGTCCACACAACGACACTGTGCCTGAACCTCTGTGTACTTTGCTGCTTCTCTAACTCCCTCCCACCACTGTGAACCCTGTGGTTCAAGAAGAAGTGAAAGTGATGAGGGAAGAGCAAAATGATTAACTCTTCCCCAACTAGGCCAAATTCTTGGTATTGTGTAGTGGTCAAGCAAAAGGTAATGGCAAATAGTTGCACATACTGGGAGGATAGTTTATTAAAAGGCCTCTTTATTTCTGGGAATAGCTCAGGGCTGCCCTTCCTCTTAAAAGAGGAATTCCATATCTTTGGGTATTTCCACTCCTAGAGGGAGTGGTCCAGCCTGTTCCACGTGTTTTGATGGCCTGGAATAAAAGCTCCTTTGAGCCCTAGGGGGAACCATTTCAGTGGCACAATTTGGTGCACCACCAAAATGGATCCCCCCTGCTAATACTACCCGTGAAGGGGTGCACCTGGTATTCCAGTTTAGGCTAACATTTTGGTTGCCTAGACTGGGCTATACTGTGCGCAGTGCAGATGCAGAGCCCTATCAGGCAGGACGTCTCTACTCCCCACCCAGTTGTGGAAAAGAAGACACTGGGATGCCTTCTTCCACTTCTAGTGGTCAGATCCACGTTTCCAGCTCATTTCCCACCCTTTGCAAATTCTCTATAGACATTTTGTCCATATTTCTCTGGAACTGCTCTGACAGAAATCACCAAATCTGGTCATTTTTTAACGTGCTTTGTCTTGTTGAATTCCTCCAAACCAGGGCAACCTTTTTGACTTCCTCAGGCTTACAGGCTGGCGTGGCTCAAAAGTTCTGTACTTTGGAGATCATCTTTACAGTGACTTGGCAGTAAGATTTTTGGCTTTCTTTTGGGCTTCAGAAATGCACCAAGGGTGCAGGAACTGGGAGTTAGGAAAAGGGCTCTTGAGGGAAGAGTGCTCTTTTTCTTAACATCTAGAGTTTTTTTCCTCCCTGTTCCTTCCAGGACCTGATGTTGCGTCATGGCTGGCGGACAGGAGCCATCGTTCCTGAGCTGGAAACGGAAACAAAAATTGTGAACACAGAACAGTACTCTCAAGCACTCACCTGGCTCCAAGCTTTGACTGGATTGCTGGAGCGCATGCAGGTAAGGAGGAGTATGAGGAAAGGCTGATTATTGGGAACAAGTGGAGTACTGAAGGACACAGAACATTTTGTGGCACATAATCCTGGCAAGCTGCATCACGAAGACACCGCAGCAAGTAGTGCAGCAAGATGCCTCTTAACAGAGGGCAAATGAATTTTCAGGTTAATTTCTGGGTTAGTTACCAGTCATCAGGGGAAGGGGAGGTTTCTTTTACAGAAGTTGGTTTTGCTGTAAGATGGTGTGCTGTAACCAGGTGGATACCTAACTTCTTGATGTGTTTCCTACAAGATGTTCAGGGATCCAGAATCTCAGCAGGTGCTGCAGGATTGGGTGAAGGAACGGCAAGAGCTCAGGTAAGTTTTACCTTCTTTCTCGCTGGTTACACTGCACTTAGGTCATACTTCTAGGTAACCCACTTGTCCAACTCTCTGTGGCCAGGGATGAGGAGTGGAGTAGAATCAGCAGGACAGAAGGGGAGGGATGAGGAGACACTTGGCACTTCAGCTTAGAACAGGACCCCTCAGCTGCAGGCGTTCCTGAACTGTGACTCTAGCATTCCGTACCGTCTCCAGAGCTCTTAAGAATACTGGGAAGTGTAGTTCAGAACATCTGGAGAATTGCAGTTGAGCCTTCATACCTTTTTGCACCACATAGTAATGCACTAAGGATCAAAATACGATTTGGCTCAAGCAAAAGTGAGTAGCCTGTTGCCACACTGCTGTTCCCTGTAGCCGTCCCACCAGCTCCTCATTGATTCAGTTTGGCCTTCTGCCCTTATCTATGGACAGATCACAGCTGCCTCCAAAGTATCAGGGCAGAGATAGTGTGATCGTTTAAGGGCTCTTTGCTTCTCCGTGGCACTACTGAGTGGACCTCTAGGCTTGTATTTTCTTTGAAAATCCAATTGAAAGTCAAATTTTATGGCAGTCTTTCCCTATTGGCTTCAAGATCCTCTGCATATTCTCTCTCATAGAAACATCTTCCCTTCCCCTCAAGCTTAACGTGCGTCCTGCACTCTGGATTCCTGCATGGCTTCAGCTTACACAGAGAGATGCCTCTCGAATGAGGGGATTGAACTTGGGCCTTGTAGATTTAACTGGCTCATTCCCATCATTACTTACAACAAATCTCATTGTTTTCACTGGAAGCTGATAGCCAGCTGGCTGAGCCTGGTTCCAGCTTCATTCCCTCGGCTGTGCAGACAGGGCTGGAGTCCAAACCACAGAGGAGCTGTGAGCGACTCCCTACTGCCTGTTAAAACCAAGTCTGCAAGTAATTATAACCATTTGTATTCCCACTTCTATTTATTTTGAATAGTAGTAGTGTAGTAGTATTGCAAACTCTTTGGAGTGGAAAGCAGTCTGTAGGTGGAGTTTGTAAAATACTAGCTGTTCAGCCTAGATCAAAATTTCCTTCTCTTCAGTATGTGTTCACATGAACACAGACAAATAAATACACATGCAGGTAATAGTGAAGGGGAAAGGGTCCAAGGGAAGCCTTCACTGATAAGATACAGCCCTTTCCCTGTCTTCCCATTGGGTTCTTTTTGCAAACATTTCGAGTTGTTAATCTGTGAATTCAGAAACTTTGTTCCTGCAGGAGACAAGGAATTGGAGGCAGGCTGTCTGCAACTCCATGGAAAACAATCGGAGGCAGCTGTAACATGCTTCAAACGTGTTTGCTGATTGTAAGGTGTCTATAAGCCATGAGAAAGCATCACAGAGGTACACAGCTGACTTCACACTGCAATAACAGATTATTGCAATGCATTCAAAGAGCATAAACTCATCTGATAGCTTTTGGCATGACTGCAGTTCCCACACAACAGCACAGAGCAGGTCTGTAGAAAGGGCAGAATCAAATTCTTTAACTTCCAGGGTTGGGGAATCAGCAGATGATGAAGGTAGAGGAGGTGAAACTGGGGTAGGATGGGAGAAGAGGGATCACCCTGATTTCCCTCTTTCTCTTCCTGCTCTGATGTCACGGTCAAAGGTTTCACGGGCTCCTTTGAAGGCCATTTGCTGCTCACTTGCTTGTTTTCAAATAACACTTGTGGTCCCTCTTGAAGACTTGCAGAAAACAGAATTCCAAAGAGGAGCTAATGCCATATTTGAACTTCCGTGGCCAGTATGACAATAGTTCCTTAATGGTTTAAGGGGTTAAAAGCTCTTGAGCACTCCTGTTTCTTAACATCAGGTGGCCAGATAGCTCTGGAGACTACAAAGAGTCTACAAAGTTCATTAGCTTTTTCCTTGGGTTGTTCAACAGCAGTTGCGATCCAGAGACATTGGTTTGATCGTGGAAATAGCATGCAGGCCTTGACTGGCAGCCTTATGCTGTAAAGCCGCTTTCAAAGATGAGCTTATTAATGTGCCTCCTGTGGCGTCAAATACAGTAGCTGTCAAACCCCATTGTGTAAAGAAGTTCCTCCTTTGCCTTCTCGGACTCGGGTATAATAGGGGGAGAAAGGTTTTTGCCTTTCCATCTTCTCCACGCCACCAATTATTCTAATCACCCCATTGTGGCCTCTTATGCTCTTTTTCTAGCCAGCTCCCTCCTAAACACCCATCATCTTCACAGAGAATTGATTCCTGCTGCTGCTCATTTTGGCTGACCTGTTCTGCTCTTTTTCCAGCTTGGTCCTTTGTGAGCTGTGGTGACCAGAGCTCTACACAGTATTCCAAGTGCCTTTAAGCTAGTATAAAGGCAAGAAAGAGCCGGCCTCTTTGTACTTTGATTCTTTTTAAAACAATTCCTGGCACAGAGTCCCCACTTCATCCCCAGCTGCTGCATGCTGAATTGATATTTTCATCTGAGTTCTTTGTTACAACTCCCAAGATCTCATTCCTGATTAAAGGCTGGGCGGGAGAGAAAGCAAAAAGTAATGGGTGGTGTGTCCTCTGTCCCCATAATTTTCTGAAAAGTAGCGGTAAAAGCTTTGAGCGGAAAAGAAACCTACACAGTCCCCCCATATATGTGCACATATGCACACTTTTCAGGTTTTCCTCTCCTGCAATTTTAAGTTTCTATTCCTAATGGCTCCATTTGGTTCAGCCAAATTTACGCTGAAGCACATACATTATTTTGTTGCACGTTCATCCAGTCTGGAGTTGCTTTTGGAGATCTTGAAAATCCCTCCCTTGCACGCACCTGGAGAGTGCACATCTTTCTTTGCTCTGAAGTTCCATGGGAGAGACCTAGGGGAGGCTTATCTCATTTGGCGAGATCAGATTTCACACCTACAGGAAACAGGGACTGGATTGCGCCACCAGATGGCTCTTAGTGGCTTCCTGCTTGCTTTTGAGTTGTTCCATGGGTGGGTTGCTGCAGTTTCAGTGCCTGCTATAAATTGCCTTTGTCACCAGGCTCCACTCCCTCTGTAGTGCTCGGCTTCCAAAAATTCTCGCCGTAAATTGGCTGACAACGTGGTTACACGTAGGGAGGAATGTGGCGCTCACCTTTGAGGGACTTGTGGGATAAATTCTCCCTGCTTCGCAGGTACCCAAACTTAAGGCCTTACTGCTCACATTTTCAGGCAAAAGCTTGTAATAGCTGGAAACTCTTTTATATTTCATTTTAATGGAATTTGAGGCTTCTGGAATGCAGTGTTCTTTGGCCAGTAGTGGATCCTGGAGCTCTTAAGTTAAATTCCGCAGACTATAGAAACTCAGTGCTCACCCTTTTCTTCTCTCCCCCCTCCCTGCACCTCCTCCAGGGCACTCACCAAGAACCTCTTCAACCCTCAGTTTGGCAGCATCTTCCGCACCTGCCACAACCCCACCTATTTCTCCCGCCGCTTGTGTCGCTTCTCGGACGTATACATGGCCTCACTCAGCTGCCTTCTCAACTATGACCTCAGCTACACCTTCTACCCAAGGCGCACACCTTTGCAACACGAAGCTCCCCTCTGGATGGACCAGCTTTGCACTGGCTGCATGAAGACTCCCTTTTTGGAAGAAATGGCTCACATCCGTTAGGCACCAGGGCGTGAAAGATTCCCAGTTCTGCCCTATATCCTTGAAGGCGGTAGTGAGATGGTTTTTGGTCTTGTGTGGTCGGTTTTTCTTAGGCTAGAGTACCCGTGAATATCTGTGGCCCGTGAATGGTGTGCGCGTCAAGATTTCCAAAGCAAAATGACCGCTAGGAATTTTGAGGGCCTTCAGGCCTAATTCATCTCTCTTGACTGTTCCTGAGGACTCATCGCTACTGACAGACATAAGTGCCTTGCTGGCAAGGACCAAAGTCAAAGTTACCCAGCATTCTTTGCAGTAATCAATGCAAGCAGCATCTCTGCCACTACAAAACCATACAGTGCCCTGTTCAGTAGGGTTTGGCCTACCTACCTTCTACCCACACACATTGCCAAGAGCTTAGAATTCTATGTTTCCACAGACTGGTGCTTTCCCTCCTGTTGCATTTTGGAATGGTGCTTTTGAGCAAATACTTTGTTTATCTGTTAAAGGAGTTTTTTTTTTACTGTATTATCACCATGGCCGTAACTTTGTCAACCGTCTCTTGAAGGAATGTCTCCTGCCATAGACATCTCTAGCGCTTGAAGTTTACATTCGGTGGGTGGTGGATTGCAATGTAGAAGGGGTACAGGATACGATGCTAATGGGAGGGGGGAGGGAAAATCCTAGCAAAGTGGGAGATAGAGGTGCTATTGGGTTGTATGTAATTGATAACTGGAATTTTGTAATTTTAATAAAATTTTAAGTGTGAAGCACAGATTTCCTGTTTCATGGTAATTTTCCTATTCTGTTTGTGACTATTGTGCATCTTTTTTTTACACAGTTAAATCTACTGCTAATTATATGGAGTTTCTGCATACATGTTACTCTGTCTGTAGGCATTTCAGGCGTGGTCTGTGTAGATTTGAATGTAAATTTATAACAAAAGACTAGAAACTTGGTTATTTGCTTTAGATCAGCAGTTATCAACCTTCCTAATGCCGCGACCCCTTAATGAAGTTCCTCATGTTGTGGAGATCCCCAATCACGGGGGCAGAGCAGCTGGGAGGTGGGAGGGAAGGGCGGCAGGAGACTTGTCGCGACCCCTCTGAAAGGGTAATTCAACCCCCAAAGGGGTCCCGACCCCCAGGTTGAGAACCACTGCTTTAGATGAAAGCATTTTTTTCCTGTGGTATGAATGAACTGATGGGTGTCTACTGGCCCCTCATGGCCACAGTGGGAACATGCAAGCAGTTTACTGCTTTTTTTTTTTAATCAGGTTGGCTTTTATGTGTGTAACCCTTTGTGATACTCTGTGTGCACATCCAAGATAACTGCTTGGTCAAGGAGTAGTTTCATTTGAAAGATACCTGGCAGCTTATAAGAATTAAGTAATTGTTCAATAGCTTCTGGTTTTTGATTAATATTACTGTGCCGCTGTCCTTAGGTCTGTGTAGAATTCCTAGGTGAAAAACAGTGGAATATACCAACACAGCTTTTTTAAGCTTGTTTGAAAACAGAATGGGGCAATATTTCAGGTCATTAAATTCAGCATGAGAAGCTCCACCAGTCATTCTTCGAAAAAAACAATCACCATCCCTATTTCGTGATAGTCAGATTACATCAAGGTACATCATATATTGTAATGCAGATTACAAAATGGGCTAAAAGAATAAAGGGCAGCCACTTGGGAACGGGTGAAATGCTGAATAACTTTATCTGCCTATTGAACCCATCAAAGCAGAACAGGTGAAAGTTTGTTTCAAAATGCTATGGAGATACTTACCAGCCCCTAATATTTTACAAAGATGAGATGGTCGTCAAGCAGTCCTTGAAGGAGCATAATGCCCAGCATGGTTGTTAGTGGCTGATGCAGTTAGTGGCTGATGCCTCCAAGTTGGAGAACTGGTCAGAATGGTGCCTCTAAAGGCCATTTGCAGGCAGTGGAGAGCATCCGAAGGTTTTGCCTTTGTCTTCTGCTTTTGAACGGCCAGGAGCAATTGGTGGGCTGCTGTTTGAGACACCAGGATGGAGTAGATGGGCCGTGGCCTCATCCAGCAGCGTTTTTCTTATGTTCTTATAACAGACATACAACGCAGTCTTACTTTTTAATGGTTCCTTGATCAGTTTTAACCCAGAAACTTGCAGTGATGCAATTTGACCCGTGTAGCACCACTGACTTAACAGTGGTAGACTGGCTCTTTCCTCTGCACTACCACTGGGTTACATTGTGAGATGTGTTCTCCCTTCCGCAGATCCCCGAACTCCCCAGTTTTCCATAAGCAGCAATTGCTTGCTTGTATAAGTTGCTTTTGTATTGTATGGTGATTTACAAGAACCAAACTACACCTTTACGTGGGAGTAACTATAGTAGTATCTAAGATTGGTCCTGGCAGATTATTGGCAGGGAGTTGAAATTATTTGTTGCAAAATAATAGCCTCTTTGACTGGTATAAATTTTTGATTGAAGGAACCAAAGGAGTAAATAGCAGCCTTTATCAAGGGCTTAAAACATTTGCTTTCACTGCCTGCCTAGAACTGTAAAACCAGATGAGAGATCAAGCAGTTAAAAGACAGTATGTTTTAAAACCAATGCTTTGTACTTAGCAGGGGTTTTTCAGAGCAAATCTGAGCTTTAGCAAGCCTTGCTCCACCATGAAGGGTCACTGTTTTGATCCTGGTCCATTCCTAACAATGTCTGGATTCGGATCTTTGGGCAGTTATTAAAGTAACAGTGTGCGGTGAACTTGCTTTGTTGTGAGTGGGCGGCTGTGGCCCTATAGTCTCTGATGCACAGGGTGAAGACTGGAACCCCTCCCATGGTGCCTTTGCTCAGTCTCTACCCTGTAGCTTTGCGAGTAGGATCTGGTTTCCCTCTCGCTGCCTTCATGCTCCCCCTGGTGAATGCTGGAGGTGGGGGGAGGCAAGCCCTGGGAGAAGCACTGCTGGGGACAATTAGCTGCCTGTAATTGTTTCAGCCGGTTGGGATGGCAGCGTCTGAGCCACGCGATCTCTTTGTAGGGGAGATGGGAGCTCGGCAGCATCCAAACCTCCATTTATCTGGACCTCGCTTGGGACAGAGAGGTGGTGTGACATGGCAGCAGGACAGGGGAGGCAACTGGATACGGCGCCTGGAAGCCGCAGGTGAGCAAAGCCTGTTGTTGCAGTGGTGATGCTACTGAGAAAAGTTTGCACCAAGGTGAAACTAATGGTGCAGCTTCGCTTATGGCAGCTGCATTTTGGGCAAGTTGAACTGGGAACATGGCGGACAGGACTTATTTCTCACTTACCAAATAGAAGGTTGCACGGTGAATTATTCGACTGGTGCCGTAGGCTGAGACTGTGTTTCTTGAGAGCATTTAAATTGCTGGAGTTGAAGAAGAAACTTGATCAGAGTTATTCCCTTCAACTGTTTTTTCCTGTACAATCAAGTGTTGATGCTGATCATTAATATTTTTTTTAAAGCTAGAAGAAGTGAAAGTAGGATATGTTTGTGCATGGCCTCTTTCACTTTTTCACTTTCTGCTTTTATGGGGGGAGCCATTTGTTTTTACCCTTATTAATTTGCAAGAGGTTAAACAGTAAAAGATGTCTTTTTTGTTGTTGAATTTTTCAGATTTTTTTTCTAGATGTTACTTAAATAGGAAACAGGGAGGAAAAAGTCCCCATTCCTCTCTGACAATTATTATGTAAAAGTTGTATGCTGTCCTGCAGCAATATTTCAAAAGAACACGAGTGCAGAACTGAGACTTCCGTCTTTTTCAGTGAACATGTCAATTAATCTTTTTAAAAAATGAAATAGGATGTATTGCATTTGACAGCTTGATCTGTAAGCCAGTGTGATGGGAGCTTGGGAAAGGAATCTGAGCCTAGAGCAGTCTAGGGGTAGAGCAAGATGCCCCAATACCCACACGCTCCATTTCCTCTCCCACCCCCCAGCACTGACCCCCATTTCCTCTCCCTCATTAGGATTTCCTATGAGCTCTGGCTTTGGGCCAAGGCTCAGATCCTGGCTTTGCATCCCCCCCTCGACATGGGAACCAATGCCTACGGTGAGTGCTGATCCTGCTGACGGCAAGGGGGAAGCCATTTTCCAGAAGGAGTTGGAACCGCCACCTCCACAACCTGGCTATGCTCATGTCTTGTCTTCTCCATTCTTTCTAGCTGCTGCACGCTCAGGAACCACAGCACAGGGTGCTGAGGCTCAGCTGGCCAGCTCACCATGGGTCCCAAACCCCACCAAAGTCTCTCGGAACCAGCAACAGCTGCATCGAGAGTTATTGTTCACCCATCGCAAGTATGGCGAGAAACCCTGGCCTGCTACTGTTGTTCAATGTTTCCTCACGTTTCAACAGAACATACTCGATTCTGTCCCACTTAAAACTACTCTAGGTCCACTCTGGGGATCTCTCAGCTCTGTTAAATCTTTTTAAAATTATTTTCAAGTGGGCAGATTCCTTTTCCACAACTTGAGTTTTTTGGCTTGTTGCAGTTGAAGCTAGAGGTCCTTTCTTAAGGAATATTTTCTGACACTCGGGGAGCTTAACAATAATAACTATAAAACCCTTGCTGCCCTAATAGCAGCACAGACTGTCAACTGGCAGATGTTGGTGACATTGCAGGTCGTGTGCAACAGCTTTCTCCTATTCCTTTTATCATTTTTGGTGCCATTTTTAATGACATCCAAGATGTCTCCTGGCAGATGCACATGAGTTTACTTCTCCAAGAATCCTTAGCTTCTTTTATGCATACCTTCCAGTTTCTGTGATAAGTAAATCAATGTGAAAGGCAGCTTACAGGGTGCCAGCTGGCATAGTAGTTAACGTAAACAAAACATCAGCTTCTCTGTTGTAAGGCAAATGCGGGTTCCGCATCACGTTGGATGGAATTCTCCGGCTCGTCAATTGTCCACGCATGCTGCTCACTATTTATGAATATTAATCTTACCTATTTTAACAAAGAGGGGAACAAAATGGTGCATCTGTCTAACCAAATGATCAGCTCTCAAATATCCAGCTCACGTTTCATTAGAAAAGCCCAACAAATTTGAGGCATCTATTAATATGTGAGCAAACTTGTCTACTTTCTTTTTAGAAGCTGAATGCTCACATGCATTCTAAGATATATATGTATTTATGAAACAGTGCTGCCTGACTTGTGCAAGGAAAAAATATTCTAAAAGCAAGTGTATCCTGGGGTAATAATGTGCACCACATATAGGTTATTTTACTTAAGTGACAGAATTTGTGGTAATACAAATTGCGTATGTTGGAGACTTAAGTACTATGACTGTGAGTCTCAGCTGTACAGTGTATATAATCCCCCTTTGAGGGCTCTGCTGGACTGTGTTAAAAATGTTTCTTGTGCTGTGCTGCTGAAAAATACAACGATCTCTGGGTTAAGTTAACTTGACATATTAAGGTACGGTAGCTTGATTTCATGGTAGTACTGAAAGCTTTATAGGGTGACCTTGCCCATGCCCATGCAGAAATAATTCACCTCCTGGGTAAAGTAAAGTTTGCTCCAAGGCAAGTATTTGTTACCTTGAAGAGTTGCGTCCTTCCTCAGCTGTTTAAACATTATTGCTAGTCATGTCTATAGTATCACATTAGTGTCCATTATATTTTTCATTAGCTTTTGATTTCTGTCACGTCTCTTATCCTTTGTTTAGCTTAAGAGCAATAGAAGGAAAAGCAGCAGAGAGATCAGTAGTGCTGTTGAAATACCATTCAGTTATTAGACAAAATAGGGGAAGTGTAAGTTTATGAAGTGGGAACAGATGTGGTGAGAGTATTATGTATACACTCATCCACTACCCACACAGCACTTCTTGTTAATAATAAAGCACTGATACCGCTTGATTTTCTTTCAAGCCTATAGTTTAGCCCTCATTGCACAATTCTCCCCTTCGCTGTACAACTCACACCCAGTCCCCTGTAGGGAATCGGTTTTGTGGGCCTCTTAAGTTTTGAAGAATCATTACCATCCTGCCGGCCAGGATTCTCTTAGTAATTTGATTCGCATCTCCAGCCTGTGAGGCAGGATTGGTGTCACCTTTCTTTCCTCAGTTGGCTCCCAGCCAGGGCAACTAGAGCATGTTTCCCCCCCCCCTTTATTACTCGCTCAATGGCCTACTTCTTGGCTGTTAAGCCTGAGAGAACATGGGAACTTTTTACTTTTCTCCTCAGGTGCACATTAGAAGCAGGGTGAGGATACGCTGTGTACATAAGCATTGTATAAGGAATGAGAGCAAGCACTGTATACCTTTTTTTTACTGCCTTATTAATTGCTCCTTTTATAATAGGATGAGGACAGCAGAGATAGAGAAACTGAGAGCAACCAGGGATGTGCACGAATGTCGTTTTGACGTTCTATTTTCATCGAATCAAATACCCGAAAATCCTATTTGAATCTTTTAAATTTGAATTTAACAAGATTCGATTCATATTTGCCAAATTCAAATCTGTTTGTTTGCATTTTTTATTTGAATCTGCACATACTGTAGGCATCTTCCCCACATCTGTATGCATCCGTATGCATCTGTATGCATCCCGTAGTTATCCTGTATGCAACACGTTTTCATCCCATACAAATGCGTATGGATGCAGGAAAGATGCGGATCTTCAAGTACACATCATGTACAAAGCTGTACATATATGAATGTCCAGCTAATTCGAATGAATAGATCCGAAGTTCAAAATTCGATTTGAACGTTTACAGTCAAAATTTGGCACATTCTATCAGATTTCGAATGCCTACGAATCCAGACACATTAATACTGCACAGCGGAATTCATGCAGTCGCAGTTGGGGCATCACACACGATGACTGACGGATCATCATCGCCACGCATTATCCCATCTGCGCATTTACCTTAATCCTGGATTAAGGACACTCACTGCACAATATTAAGAAAATTTGAATCTTCCTTCCAGTCCGGGCAGAACGGTGAGAAGAGACGAGTGAGAGGCAGGAGGGCAGCTCAATTATGATTGGCTGCCTCATCCCACGTGACAGCACGTGCCGACTCAGCTCTTGCAGCTTCCAAGGCGGGGAGCTATGGAGCTGCTTTTTAGTCGGGATGGCGGGTTTTCGCTGTGCAGCAGGTAAGCTGCGCTTTTAGCTTTAACTTCAGATTTCTTCCACAGGTCTGGACGCAGCCAGGTCCAGTGTAGACTCCATGTCATCTATGGGAATAGGGCAGATGGGTGAAGAAAATTAATATACTTGCCATCTTGTTAATAACTTAATGCTGTGTTCAGACTCATGAAATGCTCTTCAGCAGCAAAATCTTCCTTCCACCCAGAAAATAAGGATGTGAGGGGGAAAAGTGCATTAGACACAGTGGGTTAGTTCCCCACATGGAAATCTGGCCTGGATGTGAAGGAAAATTCTGCCTCAGAAAGATCCATATTGCATGCTTCTGTCACTTTAGGTCACAAAAGATGGGTGCAAGACTAATAAGACATGGTTAGCCCAAGTACACTTCAGTGGCTGTGCAAGAACCCATCATACCATTTGGGCCCAGAGAGATCTTGTTTGAATCCACTTCTTATCCCTATTGGCTGAGACTGATGGAAGCTGGACTCCCAACATGTGGTTTAGAAAATGGTAAGGACAGGGAGGAAGCAGTCACTGCTGCGTTGTTTTAATATGTCTTCCCTTAGAGGCCTGAACCTTCGTTCAAAGCCTGAGCTGCTTCAGGTCCTGGAATATCGGAACAGGCGCAGGGAAGGGACAGAAAGCGGTGTGGAACTGACACCTTTGGAGCGAGAGCTTCAGCGCTGGCAGCAAAGACGGGAACAGGTAAGGTTGGGTGGTTGCTGTAGTACCATTTCTCTGAGGCTCATTTTCTTTTCTTTTTTACTTAAAGTGCAGGTCTTGCTCTTTGGCTCTTCAAATATACCTTCACTGAAAGACCTCTTTTTTTTTTGTCTGCAGAATGAACAGCAGGAAGCAACAGGTGATATCACTTCAAACCAGCCAGAATTCATGAGGGTACGGGAAAACCTAAGAAGGACGTATCACTCACGGGATCTCTCTCCCCAGCGTCCAACTCCTTCCCAGATGCCCAATCCCCTTCTGCGTCTTCCTCATCCTACCAGACAACCTTCTAAAGTTCCTGCCACACTGTCCCGTGCACCGCTCCAGGCTCAAATCCCACAGCTTCAGGGTTCTCTAGGATCATCCGGTCTATCCTCTTCCCCATCTCAATGTCCCCTTGATAACACATGACACAAACACAGAACTTTTCCTCAACCACCAACAGGAAGGAGCCTGAATTTTCAATATTCCCTTTTTTTTTCTAAACTACTGGGGTCCAGTCTTCTATCTCCGGCAGCTGGGATACACTAAAAAGGAATGAAGCAGAGCTTTCTCTTCAGTATGGATTCCCCTTCTATTCCTTGTTGTATCAGAAAATAAAAGCCCCCATAAATCAGACATGTGTCTTACAGCCTACAGTTATGGGGAGAGACTTATTGTTCATTGAGAGGGGAGGGGAGAGGTCAGTACTTGGAATTATAATGTGAAGGATGAAAACAGAAAGGATGGCAGACACCATTTCAAAATGATTTTGTGGGATTTATTAGAGATTTCATGCATCTGTGGGCTTTTCAAAAAGCTGTTTACAGATTACATTTGTCCCCTTAATTTTCTTTTCCATTTGTGTAAAATATAGCCACCTCTGCACCACCCCCGAGTATGTAAAGAATATACTACAAAAATAGCAAGTAAAAATGGCCCAGAGTATTTGATTAAAGGGATGGATGGATTCAGTGAGGTTTCAGGGAGAGAGATGGGGAGCTGCCACGGCTGAGGGAGGCGGGGCAGGTATGTCTCCACCCCGGCCCCTCTATGTTTAGGTTACAAAGAAGAAGGCACTTAGTGATGGCCCTATATAAACATTCAATGCACTCCCTTAGAAGCCAGGCTAGCGATAAGGTAGGCCTAAGGCTTGAGGCTTCAGTTCTTGAGATACTTCACAAACGGGTTGTCGTCAGTGCCTCCCTGGAGAAAGAAGTAGACGAAGGCCAAGAAGCCAGCCAGCAACACAAAGAGGAAGAGCTGAGGCCAGAGAGGTAGCCAACGCTTGGCTCCTCCATCGTTCTTTGAGGCCTTTTCTACTGACTGGGCCTGGCGTTCTGGATGGATGGCACGGCGTGGCTCCACTCCCAAAGAAGAAAAACCAGGTGATTTCCGGTGGAAGATATTCTGGTAAGAACTGCTATCCCTGGAAAGGAATTTTAAGGTGTAACTGCTGCCTTCTGTGAACGAGTAGTGTGAGGTCCCATTCATGCTGTGCCTTTGAGAACCTTGATTTTCATGGTCCACTTAAAACAGTTTCTGACAGAAAGGCTATCACACACACAGTCACTCTCAAAGCTGATTGTCACTACCTCATGCTCAACATCTGCTAGAAGCTGACTGGTTGACCATTCTAGGCTTAAGGATTAGGAATGTGTACGAATGTTTTTTTACCTTCAATTCGAGTAAAATCAAATGTCAAAACATTCAATTCGATTTGAATGTTTAGAATCCAAATGCAACAAAATCCGATTCAAATAGAATACATTCGAATCTGTTTGTTCAAATGTTAGATTTGAATCTGAAGATACGAATGTCGACAACAATGTTGGCAATATTCGTATGTGTTATACATATCTGTACGCATCCTGTTTTATCCTGTATGCATCCCGTTTTCGGCCTGTATTATAAGCACAAATGCGTACAAATACATATGAGATGTAATACATACGTATCTGTACTTTCGAATGTTTTGAATCATTCAAACAATGTTTTGGAACATTGGAAATTCGTTTGAATGTTTAAATTCAAATGTGAAGACATTCTATTTGAATTTGAGTCTCCACATTTGATTGAATTTTGAATGTTTAGAACACTTGTGCACATCTCTATTAAGGATGGTTATTTGTTTTGCTTTTGTAATGGCATCTCCCCATTCCTGTACCCTACCCAAAAGGAAGACTTCCATAGTTTCCAGAACTACAGTTACATTATTAGATTCATTAGAGTTAAATAGTGTTTCAGTTTACTTTCACTTCACTTATGCTAGTGAACTACCAGGTGAATTGTGCCCAAAGAGTCCTCAGCATTGAGAACTAATAAAACACAATTATCTGTGAGAATTGATAGAAACCCTATGTCTGTCATGAATCCTTTTGGCCTATCACCATTGGGCTTCATTGCTGTCAAAGGCCTGTAATAAAATTAACAATAAAAGATGATCCAATGTATTATAAAATTATAAAGTTGCTGACAACTTTATAATTCATAGACAAAGGTATGAGAAATGTTAACTATTTCAGGATCTGAAACTCTATACAAATGTTATCTACTGGCTTTTGTGACGTTAAGGCCATATTCACAATTCTTGCCAAGCAACTTTCTATGCCAGATTGTAGCACATGCAGCTGGGGCCCAAACAACAGCTTCATACTTGCGTAAAAAAGAGCTATTGTAAGCTGGCAGGGAGATGAGCAAGGAGTTCAGGCTGCTTAGATAGCACCAGAGGTTTGTGTGTGTGTGTGGAGCAACAGTTCCCTATGCAGCCATAGAATGCTGGTAGTAGTAATTAAGGAACGTCTGGAGGACCACAGTTTGAGAACTAATGGCTTAGGGGAAACCTTGGTCATATGAGATTTGAAATCTCAAGTCTTACTAACTAGGCATTGATGAGTACCTCCTTTCTTGAAAAGGGAAGGCCTTACATTGAATCTTCATTGAACATACCATGGATCTTAAGTATCTCTTCATACTGCAAGTCTAGTGTGTGCAGGCTATATAATGGGATATATTTACTTCTCCAGCACCCCCAAATGCCCCTCTGCCAAGGCGAGTTTGTGGAGGTTATTAAACTATCCACAAGCTCCTTAGCAGTTCAGTCATATACAGATACAATCCTGGAGGTGATAACACAGCAGAGTCATTCTAGCCATACTGGACCAGCATCTGCTTTGCCCATCAAGGAGCTTAAGATACCTCTGGTAAATCAAGAACCACCCTGTGTGCAAATTCTTACAAAAACTATCCTGACTAGTAGACTGCTAATCTGACCCCAGGTCAAGAAATAAGGCATAGTCAGCATGTGGAAGGGCTAAAGGCTGCCTGTCCTGGACCAAGCTCATCTGCAATGCAGAGATGCCATAAACTGATTCCCTGCCCACCTTTTTCAAGTATTGGATCAAGCTCTGTCACTCGTACATCATGTCTGGTGCACAAAAACGGGGCTGAAGAGAACAGTCTTTGAAGGTAGCATGCTTATGTCCCTGTTGGAGTTTCAAAAATTATCTTCAAAGCTTGCATAAGCTGGACAAGGTACAGAAGTACTAAAGACTGGACCAGAACAAGATGGCTTAGGCCACATCCCCACGGGATCGTTATCGCGAATTCAAAATGTTTTGA
>MTQE01001795.1:3968271-3997948 GCA_014337955.1 Aspidoscelis marmoratus
ATGTACCTAGGCATTCATTCTAGTAGTCACTGATACATCTGTCATCCATACATTTGTCTAACACTACCTTAAAGCCATCTAGACTGGTAGCTGTCGCCACCTCTTCTGGCAGCAAATTCCATAGACTGATGACCCTCTGGGTGAAGAACTACTTCCCCTTGTCTGATCTGACTCTCCTACCCACCAGCTTCATGGAGTGCCCCCTGGTTCTAGTGTTGTGTGACAGAGAAAAAGAATTTTTTATCTGAGCCATTCCTCTGAAATTCTGTCTATCCAGTAACTGGATTATCTCAGTTCTTGGCCAGTTTCAGTTTCACAGTCCATTATCAGGATTCAAATGTAGCAGAGGACTTTTGGAAGGTGGTATATGTACTTTGGTGGGATGACAAAGGGAACACGTTCTTTTCCCTCTTGCACTAGTTCTGAAATTTGTGTGGGTTAAGTGGGGAACAGGGCCACCCACCCCTGCCTTCCCCCTCCCTCTGTGCTTCAAGCCTCCATGTTTGTTTTAAATGTTAAATCTGAGATCTTTAGAGAAATGCAATTCTGCCCTTTCAGATGTGCAGAAGGATTGCATTTCCAGCCAGGATATTGAGGGGGAAGGCATCTGTTGTGGGGTTCTCCCATCTTTTCATCACAGCATAGGAATTAACACAGCATAGAAAATTAACCTGGCTGCTGCTTTGGTTTTTGTCATTCATTTTAAAATTCAGTAAAATGCTATATGATATCTCTGCCTGGAATGGTTAAAAATTGTCCAGCAAGCTCATAAACTGAAAATAATGTTGCCAAGTGGTGGCTGACTCCCCGTTGACTGTATGGGCGCCTCTATGTAGTTTTCTCAGCGGAGAGGCAGAAGTGGTTTGCCATGGCCCACTTCTATGGAGAGCCTGGGGGTTGAACCAGCACCCCTCTGCTTTCCAGGCGGTGTGCTCTACCCCTGAGCCACAGCCACCCCTAAAAATAATGTACCCCCATGATTTTTGCAAGCTTCAGTCTTCATTTGTCTGAAGGAGAGAGACATGCAGGACTGATGAGTATATAGACGTGGATATCTGAATTAATCCCAAACCTGGTTGTGTCATACAGTATGTGTTTTAACGTGAATAGATGGAACCGGTTTCTCTGTTTCTAGGTTTCTCAGGCACAAAAGGGCGATTTAGAGCCTGGTGAACTTATTTTCACCTGACAGTCTACATTTGGAGAATGTCTGGTGCATTTATCTATTGTTACATAATTATTATATTTAAATTTGGTGATTTAAAAAAAACACAAAATCTTTTAATACATATGAAACACTTAAGAGTAACTGTCAGCCCACAATGGGTTGGTGGTGGCAGACAGAGCAGTCACCAAAAGAAGGCACAGTGTGGGCTAGCATTTATAATTATTACTATTTGCCATGGGACAAGTACTAGCAGAATTCTTTTTCAAAATTTGACAGCACTTCAAGGCGGGAGGAGACCCTACCCTGACTAAGTGACGCTATTCAAGTTGAAACATAATAGGCAATCTGACATTGCGGGAATCCGCTTATCTTGGCGATTATACACGTTTGCACTGGGCGGAAATGTGGTCGTGCCCGTGACTCCAAGAAAAGATGGGCGGCATTCCTGTGGCACGCGGCCAGGGACACCCCGAAAGCGCCAACATCGAGAGCCTCACGGGCAGCAAGGGAAGCCGAAGCCCCCGCAACCCTCAAAGCGGAATCCAGAACTGGTCGTCTGGAACGGAGCATGGCGAGCCATTGGAGCCAAATCCATCCTCGGCTGGCAGGGGGAAAAACAGCTCCGCCTGGGCTGCCATGAAAAGGGACCTCCTGATCCCCTTGCAAGAGGAATATATATGCAGACGGAGAGGGAGGAGCCGAAAGCTGACGGCAGCCAAATTTTCAAAAAGAGAAGAGGGAGGGAGGGAGGGAAGGAAGGAAGGAGCACTCGGTTTTGGCTCTAGGGATATGGGAAGACAGAGATCCAGGGAGTTAAGAGCCGCACAAATCTCGAGGGTAGAAAAGGCATGCGTGACGTCACGAAAACCCCCTCGGATCCGGAACGTTTCGCATCACATCTCCCCCTCCCAGCGCTACTCAGGCACGTAGCAGCCCGGCAGACCCGGGGCTCAGGAACAGGCGCAGCTCAGGGACGCAGCAAGACTTCAGATGCCCGATTTGGCCTAGTCGGCCGCTGCCTTCTCGCCTTCTGACCCACCTCCCTTTCCAACCCCACCTGCACCGGGCAAACAGGCGCGTTGTGCTCCCAGCCCGCGATCGCTTCGCCGCGCGTAAGAGCGGAGTTCCAGGAGGGAGACGGAGCGACCTTGCCGGAGCGATGGGGAGCCAAGAGGCGCTCCCGGGGTGGGGAAGAACGGGGAATGTCCCGTCATGAAGGCGGGTTTCAGGAGGACAGGAGGGCGGGCGGAGGAAGGGACCACCAGGGAAAGGGAAAGTCCTAAGATTTGGCCGTGGGGGGGTGGGGAGAGAGGATCGCCCTCGTACCTGCTACTCCGGGCGCAGCGCGCGCGGCACCATCAGGAAAAGCCTCAGCAGGAGCGGCAGGAGCGCTATAAGGGAAGTGTGACTCAGGCCGATGATGTCGGGGAGGGGCCGGGCTTTGGGTTCGCAGAGCGACGCTCGCCCTCCTCGGACCCCGCCCGACAGATCGGGGCGTGCCCGCCCGCCCGCCCGCCGCCTCTCGTTTCCCCGCTTGGCGAGGCGCCGGCTCTGTCGTCCCGGGCTTGTTGTTTCAATTCAAAAACCCGCCTTCGCGCGTACGAGGCAAGAAGAACCCGCGGGGGCATGCCGAGCGCCTTTGGCGCGGCCGGGCTGTTCGGTTCCGCGGGACAAGGGGCCGAGCCCGCGAGGAACCGCCGCTCGCTTCGCCAGCTGTCCGAGAACGGAGTCGCCCCCGACCCACTTCGCGATGCCTGCTTTGATTCGGCGCGAGGACGGAATCGGGGCGTAGCAACTGTCCCAGCTATTATCAGTCCCGCCGCTGGCCCGAAAGACAACCGGAGCCGGTTTGCTTAGCAGGGCGTGGGAGCGAAGGGAGCGTCCTGTGACACACACAACGCCTTGTTTCCCCAGGAGAAAGTGTTTGAGGGATCGGCGGGGAGGGTTGGGTGGAGGAGGCAGAGTCTGACCAACGAACGCGCTTGCACGTATGCAAGGGTCGTGCTGGGCATCAATTGGGGAAAACCCTCCGTTATGAAGAGTCGTGTTGCTGTCACTTATGAGCAGATAGATCGGAGGCACCTGGTCCTTTTCTTTACAACCCGCTGCCATTTACTTTCAGTTTTACAATGCCAGGTGTAAAGCAAGGTCCCTCCCGGGGCTCCTAGGAAGCAGCTCCATTCAAAGCCAAGTAAGCCTTCCGTCTCCTGGCTTCTGCTGAGACAGATCAATAGGCCTGCTAACCCTTCTGGAAACTTAAAAGGGTGGTTTTATGCCATTGCTATTTAAAGTCCCAAGGAAGGAGTTTTTCCCCATTTTCATACAAAATGCAAGAAACCTTAGCATTTGGAGACTACCGTGGTCCTAAATTAATTACTTCACTTGGTTTTATTGATTTTATTTTGTCTTGTTTACAACCCTGGGAATATAGTATAAGGCGGTAAAGTAATATGTTAAATAAATCAATAATGTTCAAAATACAGTCGGACCTCCGTACCCACTGGGGATATATTCTGGCATCTACTGTGGTTACCTGAAACCATGGACAATTGCAAACAGGCTTTCTGGTTTGGGGAAGTGCTTTTCTGGCCTCCGGAAGGCCTATTTTGACCTCTGAAGAGTGTTGGAATAGGCATGGGATGCCGCCGGATGCCCCTCACCTGGCTCCACATGTCCCCTTACATTTTGGGATGGGCTCCAGTGGCCTCGCTGCCTATTCCAACGCTCTACAGAGTCCGAAATAGGCCTTCTGGTTTTGGATGCTTTTCCCTTATGGCGCCCACGGGTGGGGGTGGGGGTGGCTGGGTAGAACTGATCCGGTAACTGTGGTTAACTGAAACTGTGGTTACCGAATCAGTGGATACAAGGGTCCAACTGTATATACAGTAATTTTTGGTCAACTGCTGTTTATAGAATTAAAGTTTTTTCCAATTTGGTTGGATTGTGCTGTAAATCTGGCATTCAACAGAAATATCCTATCTGTGTAAGTTACTTATAAGTAAGAAATATTTTGGTGCAGAGCATTGCATACTGAAAGGGGACTGGGTGTTTATATATTGATACAAGAGCATGCCCATTAGTTAGATTTGATGCTGCAAAAATTCATACATCCCAATATAGATTTTTTTAAAAAGACTATCACTGCATCCAGACATCAGATGTATCCCACTATATTTGGATACAGTGGAATAAAATATGTATATTCTGGAACAGCCATCCTTTATTTCAGGAGAATATCCAAATATAGTGAAATAAGTTACTGATGTGTGGAGGCTCTTTTTGGCACTTATTCTGACATCCCATAATAGTGGCGTTCATCTTCATGGCACCAGCATGCAGATGGAAGGTCCCTATTATGGGATATAGAGAAATAATCCAGAATAAGGCCTAGTACAAAGAGGGTCTGAGACTGGGCTCAGATGTCCTCTGCTACCCTGAAACTAGAGGTAGGAAATTAGAATGGGGCTCAGTGCCTTCTGCTCACCTGAAAATTATTGTACACAAGAACAGATACAGCGACATCAATCTTACTTTCTGCCATATAGGAGAAAGTAGAGACTATCCAACACTTAAGGCTTTCTCCAAAGTCAGGCACAGTCAATTACAATTCGTGTGTGCTGTTCAAGCTTCAGCAAAGAAGCAAGGTCCAGAAAGAGTAAAAGACAGGGTGAAAATTTAAGTATGACCAGGCCAAAGCAGAGGATTAACTCAGAAAAGAAAATGAGACCACATGAAGAACTGAGCAACATGATGGAAATTGAAAATACAAAATTCACGGCTGTCCTGGAATGGTGACCAGGGCATGCACAACTAGTATGGTTGAGAAACTGATACAAAACTGGATGGATTTTGGCAGAAGAATTAGAAAACTTGAGAACAAAAATAGAGGCAGAGTGAAGCAGCTGCCTCAAGTAGCAGTTTTGAGATGTTATAGACATCTTTTTTAGAGACTTGAGATTTCCACCTTAGGTATTGAAATAATTTTTGGATACAGTGACCTTTGACCTTTAGGCAAAGGCATTATTAGTTATTTCCTTGGACAGCAACATGATCTTACCTTACTTTAAGCAAGAGAACTTACCTAGTCCTGTCTTCTCCCAAAGATAAGTTTCCTCAATGTGCGATGTTTGTGTGTCCAGTTGTACATTTTGATATGGTGCCTTTCCCACATTCCCTTGTGTCTTCCATTGATCCTGAAGAGAGCCAATGGAGTTTCCTAACTGGATTTCAGGCGAGGAATGGATAGGATTTCTAACCAGTGACTTTTCTGAAAAGTGAACTGGCACATTTTCTTCAGAAAGTGTGTCTGTCATCTTCTCTGACCGGAAGGAAGTTGCTTCTGATGAGGACTGAAGTTCATTTGTCACAGGAAGCACTCTCTTCCAACTCTGTTGAGACTGCTTTTGCTCTGGTCCTGCCAAAAGTTTTTACAATGTATCTGAAACTGAGGATGAATGCACAGGCAAACAGGGTAGATGCATCATCATAGCTCCCCAATTAGATTATTTAAATTAATGGAATTATAGCAAAAATTGTGATGATCTGCTGGGACTAAAAAACTCCCAAATTCAATGTGATAGTATTTAGCCCAGGAAGGGTGAAATCTTGGCCCTGTTTGCATTCCAGTTGAACACATAAATTTTGAAAGGATTGGATTAATTAGTTTTAAAGAGAATAAAAATAAAAGTTTGTTTCATAAGGCAATTTGATAATATTAGAAATAAATCGATCTCCAACAGTTAAAAGAAGGGTTTGGTCAGGGAATTGGTTACAGACAATGCAATTAAATCCAAAGTAAGGATTCAATCAAAATTCCATGTAGTAAATTAGAAGAAATAATTAGGCCAAGATTGGATAGCAGAAAAGGGATAAGCAGAAAAACATGCAACAGCAAGACCCTATTTGTGTAAGTTATTTATGAGTAAGAAATATTTTGGTGCAAAGCATTGCCCACTGTAAAGGGGACTGGGTGTTTATATATTGATATGAATTCCTATGAAAATTCATAGGACAACCTAGACAGATTTTTTAAAAAGACTATCACTGCAACCAGACATCAGTTATGTATTCCTCTATATCTGGATCTTGGGGAGCAAACTTGGCTATTCTGAATTATCCATGCTCTAATCCTGAATATCAAAATATAATGAAATAAGTTATGGATTGTGGATGATATTGTCGGTAACTGAGGCTCTATTTGCACTGGGTCTTAATCCAAATTAGATCCCAGAATAGAAACATGGCATTTTCATGGCACCAGCATGTGGATGGCAGGTCCCTATTGGGGATATAATCCAGAATAAGGCCCAGTACAGAAAGGCCCGAGACCGGTATTGAATGACCTCTGTTACCCTGGAACTAGAGGTAGGAAATTAAATTGAGTGGGGCTTAATGCATTCTGCTCACCTGAAAATTATTGTATACAAGAACAGATACACTGACATCAATCTTACTTTCTATAATATACGAGAAAGTAGAGTCTATCCAACATTTTTTTTTTAATTCAAGCAAAATCCTTTATAATTCCTGCATGGTGTTCATGCTGCAGCAAAGAACCAAGGTCCAGAGAGAGAAAATCACACTGAGAATTCAAGGATAACGAGGCCAAGTCAAAGGATTAGCTCAGAAAAGAAAACCAGACTAGGGTTGTGCACGAATATTCGTAGCCATACAAAATCGGATTGAATGTGCTGACGTTTGACATTTGAACTCAAATAGAATGTACTGAAATTTGAATGTGAACGTTCAAATTGAATTTTGAACTTCGGGTCTATTAGTTTGAATTATCTGGACATTCATATCTGTATGAGTTCATTCACGATGCATACTTGAAGATCCGCATCTGTACACATTTGTTCGGATCCGTAAGGGATGAAAATGGGTTGCATACAGGGTAACTATGGGACGCATATGGATGTGTATGGATGTGTACAGATGTGGGGAAGATGCGTACATGCACATACGAATGTTATGTGCAGAAGCGAATAAAACATTCAAATGAATAGATTCAAATTTGGTAAATATGAATCGAATCTTGTTAAATTTGAATTTAAAAGATTCTAATTGAATCGGATTTTCAGGTATTTGGTTCGATTCAAATAGAATGTCAAAATAAACATTCATGCACATCTCTAAACCAGACCACCTGAAGAATTGAGCAACAGTTTCTCTAAGATGGCGAAAAGTCCTAATTGGAAATACAAAATTCACGGCTGTTTCGGAATGGTGACCAGGGCATGCACAACCAGTATGGTTGAGAAACTGATACAAGACTGGTTGGATTTTGGCAGAAGAATTAGAAACTTGAAAAGGTAAGTAGAGGCAGAGTGAAGCAGCTGCCTCAGGTAGCAGTTTTGAGATGTTATAGACATCTTTTTTAGAGACTTGAGATTTCCACCTTAGGTACTAAGATAACTTTTAGATACAATGACCCTTGACAGTTAGGTGAAGGCATTATTAGTTATTTCCTTGGTCAGCAACGTGATCTTACCTTACTTTAAGCAAGAAAACTCACCTAGTCCTGTTTTCTCCCAAAGATAAGTTTCCTCAATGTGTGATGTTTGTGCGTCAAGTTGTGCATTTTGATGGATAGGATTTCTAACCAGTGACTTTTCTGAAGAGAGAACTGGCCCATTTTCTTCAGTAAATGTGTCTGTCATCTTCTCCAACTGGAAGGAAGTTGCTTCTGATGAGGACCGAAGTTCATTTGTCACTGGAAGCACTCTCTTCCACCTCTGTTGAGACTGCTTCTGCTCTGGTCCTGCCAAAAGTTTTTACAATGTATCTGAAACCGAGGATGAATGGACGGGCAAACAGGGTAGATGCATCATGATAGCTCCCCAATTAGATGATTTAAATTAATGGAAATATAACAAAAATTGTGATGATCTTCTGGGACTAAAAAACTCCCAAATTCAATGTGATAGTATTTAGCCCTGGAAGGGTGAAATCTTGGCCCTGTTTGCATTCCAGTTGAACACATAAATTTTGAAAGGATTGGATTAATTAGTTTTAAATTAATTTCATTAGGCAATTTGATAATATTAGAAATAAACTGATTTACAACCAACAGGCCTCATGAAGAATTGAACAAAAGTTTCTCCAAGATGGGGAAAATTAATTGGAAATACAAAGTTCAGGTCTGTTCTGAACTGTGGCAAGGGCATGAGGAACCAGTATGGTTGAGAAACTGATACAAAACTGGATGGTTTTCAGAAGGAAAATAGAAGCAGATGAGGCAGTTACCTCAGGTAGCAGTTTTGAGAATGTTATAGACCTGAGATTTCCACCTTAGGTGCTATGGTAACTTTTGGATATAATAATCCCTGACTTCAGGCCAAGGCATTATTATTTCCTTGGACCGCAATGTGATCCTATCTTACTTTAAGCAAGAAAACTTACCTAATCCTGTTTTCTCCCAATCGTAGGTTTCCTCAATGTGCAATATTTGCTCATCAAATCGTACTTTTTGACATGGTGCCTTTCCCACATTCCCTTGTGTCTTCTGTTGATCCTGAAGAGAGCCAAGAGAGTTTCCTAACTGGTTTTCAGGCAAGGAATGGATAGGATTTCTAACTAGTGACTTTTCTGAAGAGTGAACGAGCACATTTTCCTCAGGTCGGTCTGTCATCTTCTCCAGCCTGAAGTAAACTGCTTCTGGTGAAGACTGAAATTCGTTTGTCACTGGAAGCACCCTCTTCCACCTCTGCTGAGACTGGCATTGCTCTGGTCCTGCCAAAAGTTTTTACAGTATATCTGAAACCAGGGCATGCATGCACAGGAAAATAAAGTAGATCAATTGTGATGGCTCCCCAATTAGATGGTTTAAATTAGTGGAAATATAGCAAAAATCATGATGAGCAGCTTGAACCAAAACCCTCCCAAATTAAATGTGATAATATTTATCTCATATGGATGAACTTTGGTACTCTTTGGGCTTCAGTTGAAGACATAAATGACGAAAGAGTTATATTGAATTCTTTAGTTTTTAAAGAGAATAAAAAATAAAGGTTCATGCTTTGTTAGGGGGTTCTATAGTTTTAGAAATATATTGATCTCTAATCCACAGTTAAAAGAATTTGGGGTAGAGAATTGGTTACAAATTAATGCAGTTAAATCCTAATTATTATATTAAGATACTATGTAATAAATTAGAAGAAATAAGGCCAAGATTGGATAGCAGAAAAAGAATAAGTGGAAAAATATAAACAGCAAAACCCTATTTGTGTAAGTTACTCAGAAGTAGGAATTTTTTTGTGCAGTATTTTGCATCCTGTGAATGGGACTGAGTTAGGGATGTGCACAAATATTCATAACATTCAAAAATTTGTATGGATTTGGCCGAATTTGGACATTCATATTCAAATCATATGTTGGAACATTTGAAGATTGACATTCAAGTTTGAATTGAATGTTTCAATACATTTGTATGAAGCTTTGTATGGGATTTGTATGGGATTGAACATTCGTGTTGAATTCGAATCCCACTACATTCGGAGGTCTATTTGAATGAATACACATTATTTTTGCATTCAATTTAATACAAATTGAATTTTTTAAAAAAACAACATTTGAGCACATCCCTAAACTGGGTGTTTATATATTGATACAACAGCATGACTGTAGATTTGATGCCCTGAAAATGCAAAGGTTGCAACCTAGACAGACTTTCAAAAAGGCTGTTGCTGCATCCATACATCAGTTATGTATTCCACTATATTTGGATATTGTAGAATTAGACATGGATATTCAGGAATAAAGTGGAATAGGGCTATTTTCATGTTGTCAGTAACTGAGGCTCTTTTTTGACTCTTATTCCAAATGATATCCTAGAATAGGGATGTGCCATATTCATGGTATCAGTGTTTGGGTCACAGATGCCTATTATGGGTTATAATCCAGAATAAGGCCCAGTACAGAAACAGCTGAGACTGGCCTCAAATGTCCTCTGCTACCCTGAAATTAGTGGTAGAAAATTAAATTGAGTGGGGCGTAGTGCCTTCTGCTTCCCTGAAAATTATTGTATATAAGAACAGCAATCTTACTTTCTACCGTATAGGAGAATGTAGTGACTATTCAACATTTAAGGCTTTTTCAAGCACAATCCTTGATAGTCCCTGTGTGGTGTTCAAGCTACAGCAAAGAAGCAAGGTCGAGAGAGAGTAAACGGCAGGGAGAACTTAATTTAAGTATAACTAGACTGAAGCAGACCACCATGTGGTCCGGTTTTCAGAATAGAAAACAAGATCACATGAAGAATCAAGCCAGTATGGTTGAGAAACTGATAGAAAACTGGATGGATTTTGGTAGAAGAATTAGGAAATTTGAGAAGGAAAATAAGGCAGCAGCCTCGGGCAGCAGTTTTGAGATGTTATAGATTTTTTTTAGAGAGTTGAGATTTCCACCTTAGGTACTAAAATTGACCACTTGACCTTCAGGCGAAGGCATTATTAGTTATTTCCTTGGACAGCAACGTGATCTTACCTTACTTCAAGCAAGAAAACTTACCTAGTCCTGTCTCCTCCCAAAGATAAGTTTCCTCAGTGTACGATGTTTGTGCGTCTAGTTGTACATTTTGATATGGTGCCTTTCCCATATTCCCTTGTGTCTTCCGCTGATCCTGAAGAGAGCTAAGGGAGTTTCCTAACTGGTTTTCAGGCAAGGAATGGATAGGATTTCTAACCAGTGACTTTTCTGAAAAGTGAACTGGCACATTTTCTTCAGAAAGTGAGTCTGTCATCTTCTCTGACCGGAAGGAAATTGCTTCTAATGAGGACTGAAGTTCATTTGTCACTGGAAGTACTCTCTTCCCCATTCGGTGAGACTGTTGTTCCTCTGGTCCTGTCAAAAGTGATTACAATGTTTTTGAAACCTATGGAGAAGTTTTTCTACCTTTCCAAAATATTAGATCATCTGGTGAAGCTAACCCCTAGACCAATCTGGACTCACAAAAGTAACTACTCGTTTTGACTCAATGGAATCCACTTCCATGAGGTATGGTTTTGAATCTCAGCTTGAACCATTTCCAAGCTGGTTTTAATCTATTCAGGAATGTCTAGGCCATCCATGGCTATTAGCCCTGCTGGCAGTAGGAGATGGAGCCTGCTATCCTTGTGGCTTCCTTGTGCAGCTGGTTGGCCAGTATAAGAGCTGACTCCTGGACTAGATGGGCCACAAGTCTGATCCAGCTGGGTGTTTCTTATGCTGGAGCCCAGCAATATGTCTTTCCTATCATATGCCCGTAGAAAACTACATGGACTAGCTTTTGTTCATATTCATCCCTTTGGCTTTCTTGCTTTTCTTTTTACATTTTCTCTGCTTCTGCTAAAATACCAGAATGGAAGTTTTGTGGGGCAGGAACCTGTTTGCTACTCAAAGAAGAATCTTTCCACCCGAAGAGGTACCTAAACTCACTAGCCATAGTTGGAAGCTGCAAGCCAGAGAAGAGCAGGGCCAGAAACTATGATGAGTGCAAATCTAGCATTTGTACCATGACTAGGAACCAAGGCCCTTCCGATGTTGCTGTTGCAGTGTTTCTAGCCTATGTAACTTATCAGGAATGCTCACAGAAATGGAACCTAACAGCATCTGCGACCTGACTACAAGATTCCCTGTTCCTGTTTTGTGCAAATGGCAAAACTTAACTCACGTTCATTCTCTCCTGTGCACACATGGACACATCTTGGACATCTGGGCATTTCAGCCAGGCAAATCACTTAAAGGACATCCAGAGCCACAGAGCTGAGATCTCTGGGCAAACAAAGGACCTTAATGGAAGCATTTGGTAGGTGTTTCTGAAATTCTCCAATGTAAAACATAAAATGTCCTCTGGAGGGCTCCTTCCTCCACCGGGAGAGCAAGTGGGAAGCAGATGGAAAGGAGGGACAGGGTTGCTGATTTCAGCAGGAAGGGCCTGGAAGTCAAGCTACAGGTGCTAAAATCCCACCTTCTGCAGAACTCTTAAAAGCACAGAAGCCTTGCCTTCTTTTCGTTCTAGCTATTGAGCAGGGCAGTCTATGTGAATTCTCCCATTGATC
Organism: Aspidoscelis marmoratus; assembly: GCA_014337955.1. NCBI lineage: Eukaryota > Metazoa > Chordata > Lepidosauria > Squamata > Teiidae > Aspidoscelis > Aspidoscelis marmoratus. Next base: position 3,980,476 of record MTQE01001795.1, read on the forward strand.
CTCAAAGCAGTGCTAAAGCAGGGTTAATATGAGAAATTGGAAGGGCTAATAGATCCAGCTTCAGGGACTTCTTCAAGCCCTGGATCAGAAGAAGAAACCAGAACAGGCATTTGCAACAGGATCTCAGAAGTTTTAAAGGATTCCAGGCACTTAATCTGAGCCTCTAAGACTCTACTGGTTCCTGCATACCTTATTTTCCATGTATACAAACAGCTTTGATTCTGGCATTCTGATCCATATGGATTAACTGGCAACCACTATTTGAATTTCCTACATTACCTCAGGGGGCTGTGAGGTTTATAATGTGAATACAAAATATATTTCCCCTCTACTCACACTTTTCTCTATGCTGCTCTAGAATGGTAGAGGGGAAATTTATATAGACAAGATAAATTAGATACAATTAAAGCCTGTGTATTTAATTGCCCTTTTAATTAAAGTGTTCACCTCAGTTTTCTCAGAATGAAAAGAGAGAAAGAAAAAGGATTGCAAAGCAAGGGGAAAAGGCCTAATGAGTTCTCTAAAGGATGTTAAACCTGATGTCTATTGAACTGATGTCTGTTGAGTTAGACTCTGATAGACCTCTTTCAAAGGACATGCACAGGACAGACGGACATATCAACATATAAGCAAATATTTGGAGCTGATGGAAGAAAGAAATCTAATCTCATGATAAGGATTGGTTGGCAAGAACGTACAAATCAGTTAACCAGTTTGCCCACAGTTTTATCAATATGTATTGATGTACTTTGAAGTAAAAGTTTAGCATTACTTCTGTACCCTTCTTATCTTTTCCATAAATATAGATCTTTTTGTCCTAATACAAGGCCCTGTGCTTCTTTAATCCACTTCCTTCTGGCTTTAAAACCTCCTATCCATTTCTTACCTTCATTTTCACATCTGTCATAGCATTCCACTTCTTTTGGAGAGCCATACCTTAGCAATAGGCTAGTCTCAAAGGAGCTGATTTCTGTAGAGAGGAAAGAGCCGATTAGAAGGGGGTTGGGCTGATGCAAAGGATTTTCTGTTGTCCCACAAAAAAACACTTGATTTCAAAACCCTACTCTGTTTTCCCCATTTAAGGGCACTTAAAGAAGCTGACAAAACTTTCTATTCTCCCTAAAACAGAACACCCTGTGAGGTAGGTGGGGCTATGACAGTTCAGAAGAGAGCTGTGACTAGCCCAAGGTCACCCAAGTGGCTTCATGGGGGAGGGCGGAATCAAACCCGGTATTCTCAGATAAGAGTCCGGCTCCCTAACCCCTAGACCAAACTGGCTCACTACTTCCCAGGGATTTCCCAATTTTTTTTCTATGTCAGGTGCTCTTAACTAGGTGGAACCAAAAAAGCTTCAACTCTCATTCCTTGATTTATGCTGTGCCTTATATGGCATGATATATGGTAAGTTCTGTTATCTGAGAAATTTAACCACTGCAGGTGTATAATTGCCCTGGCATAGCCCTTTAATGGAAGGGAGGAAATGTGTGTGCTTCTAAGCAACTTCTGTCTCAGACCTCAAGAGATATATAACTTCTTCCAGATACCTCCACTGATACTGGCATCTTCTTAGGGAAGTTTTGGGTTTTTTTAAAGCATTATATTTCAATTTCTATTTAGTTAGAGTTGGAGTTGGAGCATTTATATGAACTCTGCATCCAGGAAGCCACAGACTTAGTCTTAACTTCTGGTCTTATTTAATTACTTTGGTGTTCAATTATCTCTAGATGACAGAACTTAGGTAGTCGGTTAAGAAGAAGAAGAAGAAGAAGAAGAAGAAGAAGAAGAAGAAGAAGAAGAGATGGGTTTTCCACCTTGCTTTTCTCACCCATTTAAGGGGACTTAAAGCAGCTGACAAAGCTTTCTATTCTTCTCCCCACAACAGAATACCCTGTGAGGTAGGTGGGGCTGTGACTAGCCCAAGGTCACCCAGATAGATTCGTGTAGGAAGGTGGAATCGAACCTGGTATTCCCAGATAAGAGTCTGACTCCCTAACCACTAGACCAAACTGGCTCATAAATACAAATACAAATATGGTCTCATGGACTTGGATGTTGTCTTTCTCTCACCTCACAGGCACTGTATCTCCTCAGCCTGCTTAAATGGTTAGCCCCTTTTATTTCAGAAAGTGAAATGTTTAAGCACAACATTTTGGGAAGAAACCATACCTCTTTGGGTGTGCTCCCCATTTCCTCCCTTCCAAAGACAGACTTTGTAATGGTTGTTGTGCTCAGAACTGGGGCTGTGCATGATTTTATTTTATTTTTGTATTTGGTTCACATTGAATCAAATGCAGGAAAATTTGTATTTGTTTGAATAGGCAGGATTTGTATTCAATACAAATGTTCAATTCCATGTGAATCCCATATGAAGCTTCATACGAATGTATCAAAACATTCAATTCAAATTTGAATGTCTGAATTTGGTCAAATTCGTACTAATTTTGAATGTTGCAAACATTTGTGCACATCCCTACTTAGGACAGTGAGAGTGTCACTAATGAGGTGGGATGAGAGAATAAGAGAGAAGACACAGTGGAAGTTATGCTTCATCTGCCTCCTTCCCTGCTCTCCTGTTCCTGCAAGGAGGACAATGTATCCTCCATTTTCCTTTGGCAATACACAAGGGAAACAAGGTTTCCTTTCATTAAAAGAGGACTTTTACACAAAACTGGCACTGTGTTTCAGCAGCTTTAGGGTGCCATTCAATTATGTCTGAGAACTGGGATCTTTTTCCACTGTCAAAAACTACCCATTTTTGCACCCATTTAGGACCCATTTGGGTGTGAGCCAGATGATTTCATTTCCACCATGGCACCCATTTGGGAGCCGATTGTTTCCACTGCCATGGGGGAAATCCAAATCTAATGGGTACATTTTGGCTTCAATCCAGATTTTCTGTAGACCCCATTAATGGGGTCTGCAATGTGGTCTTCTGCCAGAAAATCCAGATTGCACTGGAAACAGGCAATGGGGTCCAAAGGAGGCTAGGGGGAGGGGATGCACCCATTGGGCCCCCCTAAACCTAGGCTCCGAAGTCACTTTGAAGCCAATTTGAAGTCATTTAAAAGTCATTTTCAAGTCATATTCAAGTCATTTTGAAGTCTGTGCAAAATAGCTCCAGAGTGCCTTTGAAGTCTGTGCTGATCTTTGGAGTGAACTTTGGAGTGACTCCAAAGTGACTCCAAAGTCATTTCGAAGTTCACTCCGAAGATCAGCACAGACTTCAAAGGCACTCTGGAGCTATTTTGCACAGACTTCGAAATGACTTCGAAATGACTTCGAAGTCAATTCGAAGTGGCTTTGAAGACTGCCCCCCCGCCCCCCAAAACACCTGGGGTAATGGACCGACCCATTGGGGGTTGATCCGGATTCCCAACATGGGTGCAAAGCTGTTTCCACAGTGTGGAAACACACTGGGTGCTTCCCTTAATCCGGATCTACTAGATCCAGATTAAGGAAAGTACCCATTCCTTAGATCTGGATCTAAGGGCTGCAGTGGAAAACCTCCCCAGGATTGATTGTGTGGGCATCAGCTCCATTTCAGTCTCCCAACTTCCAAATTTCCTTCTTTTCTACATCAAATTGATAAGTTTTATGCACAGCGTAGCTCACCTCCTTGCTCGCAGCTGAGATCTTCTGTGCTTAGAGAATTCACCAAGGTCTCTGCAGCATTGCTTTGGTTGTAGCTTGGTTCTGTATAAGCAGAGTGTGAGCACCCCATGGAGGTATGTTGCCCTGCTGATGCCAGTTTTATCCCACTGAGGAAAGCTTCTGAGACTTCAGGTACAGCGTGGATTCCTTGCCTCTTACAGATTTTACTTTTGTAAAGTTTCTTGGTTGTTTCTGCAAGAAAGAATCTAGGTGAGCAGTTAAATCCAAGCAGAGGACATTTGCAGCTCCTGCCCCTCAGCCAGCCCTTTCTAATCCATTTTACTAAGCTCCTTCTTGTGGACACTATTTGCATGAATGTGTCTATAAAGTCAGCCAGTGCTTGGTTTTCAGGATGGACTAAGTTTGCTTTCTTTCTCCCTTGGTAATTGCAGATATGTTAGTTTGCTTTGCAGCTGCTAATTTCCTAAAGTCAGCTTCTGGTGCGTTCACTACTGCCAGTTTGGTCTTGTTGCTTGAGTGCTGGACTCTTATTTAGCAGTCTCCCGGTTTGATTCTGCACTCCTGCATGAAGCCAGCTGAGTGACCTTGAGTTAGTCCCAGCTTCCTTCTGAGCTCTCATAGCCTCACCTAACTCACAGGGTGTCTGTTGTGGGGAGAACAGAAGGTTTGTCAGCTGCTTTGAGTCCTCTTAAAAGGGTGAGAAAAGTAGGGTATAGAAGCCAACTCCTCCTCCTCCTCCTCCTATTTATTTATTTATTTGACAAAAATATGTAAAATTATTTTGTTTCAACAGTTTTATAGCCCCAAATTATTCTAAGCTCCTGGCAGTTTTGCACAGAGATGTTCCTCCAGGCTTCTGTCTTAGGTCCTTTATTATGCTTTTTCCTAATGCCTACCATGGCCCCCTTTAGGAGCAAAGCAGCCTAACCACTTATATCCAAATAGCCTTCTGCCCATCTCCCCCCAGGCAAGTATTATCGTGTGCTGAATGCAATGGATTAAAATTGTAATTCATTTAAGGACTGTTTTGACCTCTGTAGTAGCCTGACAAAACATGACTTTTGCAAGAGTTCTGTGCAGCTTCTAGGTGGCATGAATATCCAGGTGTAACCCTCTTGTTGTACTGCAGAAGGTCCTTGCTGAGGCCACATTTACTTATCTCGCTCCCACATTTCCCAATGAAATCCTTGTGGGCCACAGAATAAAGATACTTCATAGCTAATACACGTTGAATGGCCACTAATCATGACAAAAAAGGCTTTGGCTCACTCAGTGACATTGAGGAAGATTATTTTTCTTCATTTGTAAAATGGGAAGAAAGCAATCTGAGAGAGAGGTTATGGTACAATATATCTCAGATCATGAAACGCTGCTCCTACCCATGACAGCTGAACCTGATAATATCTGTAATCCAAAATATCTGGAGAGAACCAGGTTGGCTTAAAGCTCTGTATATTTTTATTCTACCAATTTAACTTTTGCCTTGCTGGCTTTCCAGACTCTGCCTCGGAAAACAAGGTCTGTTTGCGTCTCCCTCTTGTAGTTTATTGTTTTGTTCATTCATACTGACATTGAGTCCATGTGAGATGCTGTGTTTCTTCAAGTGGACAAGAAGTTTAACATCAGTCAAGTGTGTGTACTGTTTGTCTGTGGTGCTGTCTAGAAAGTGCAGAGGGAAAACAGCTTAAGGAATGAAGCATCCTCTGTTCCCACCCGATACCAGTCCTCCATCATTCTTTTCCCTGACAAGTAAACAGCGGCATTTTCTTAGCTCTGCCTCTGAAGAAAAGAATGTCTTCAGGTGCATCACTGTGGGTGAAAACCGGCTGTGTTCCCAAAGCTATACTGGGATTGCCACACTTATTTGTGGAAATCCCAATGTAGTCTTGGGTTAGTGGAGCAAAACACCTTTACAGTCAGACCCCCGTATCCACCGATTCAATTATTGGTGGTGACCAGACCAGCCTTCCTCCCACCCAGTCAGTGCCATTAGGTCTACCTGAGGCTTCCTGGAGGCCTGTGGCAGTCAGAAATAGTGTGAAATCACACAAGATTTCCCATGATTCTAGGGAAATCCCATGCAATTTCCCAGTGGTTCAAATAGCCACATTTTTCTGTAACTGCAGTAGAACCCGGAACCTATCCTCCACGGATATGGGGGTCCAACTGGACATCACTTTTATAGAAAATCCAGCAAAAACACTTGGTTTTCCATAATAGCAGTGGGATCATTCCTCTTGCAAAGGTAAGAGGATACAATAACAGTTTTCTTGCCTGAGACAGAATATATAGATCAGGTGAGATATTGCTGGCAGTACTGGAAACAGCTCTGAAGAAGAGTTACCAGGAAATATTCATTATGAGTACCACTGCACACCTACCATATCATGCTTGTGAACTTCCCACAGGCAATTATTTGTGAACAGAATGCTAAGCTCAATGGATATATCATATGGCCCAGAAACATTATTTTTGCTTTCTCTCTCTCACCTTCTCGCACTTTGTTGGAGTTTTCCTTCCTCTGGGAATCCTCAAAGGCCTCCTGAGGATTGCTTTCGCCATTCTCTGGCTCTGTATTGGGAGAAATGCAGGCAACAGTTGAGTGCTAATGCATCAGAAGTGTACGGCCTCCCTTGGTTCTCCAGGTTCCTTCTTGCCTGTATTGGCCAAGGACTGTGTAGGAAAACATTATTGCGCCTGCCAGGTCTCATACTCAACAGTTTTATTTTCATAACCCTTCTTGGTCAATCCTGATTGATGAAAGACCCAAGCAGAATTATATTAAAGGCAACTCAGAAGACATTGTGGTCTCCCTGTCCTCTACATGAACTCACACTCCTTCTGGTTGTGCAGTTTGCCTTTGAGGAGCCAAAGGCTTCCCTAGGATCTGAGAATGTTCTTTAATCAAAACACCATAGTAACACGTCATCAGAATAATCTGACATGGCCAAAAATACAATAGCTCAACATATAATTCTCAAACTCATTATTCCTAGAGTCCCCTTGCCGTCCAAACTGTTTTCATTTCCCCAAAACCGAAATCTATATACCACAACTAATGTACTTTTGGATCCACTGAGTGAGGATGTTTGGATCAAGCTATCTGGATTGTTGTCATTTGGATATAACTGATAATGTATTAAAATGTATTTAATGTTTCTTGTAAGCCACCGTGGATAACTGTCAATTCTGAATGAGATATAAACTATTATGATAAAGTAAATGATAATTTCAATTCACAATCCTTGTCTTTGATTCAAGTTAATAATTCCAGACGGAATTATCAGATAACACATCCCAATGAACAATACTGTGGAGTGCTTCATATAAAATATTAAAACATGGTTAAAATAGTACAACCCTAGTGAGAAGCAGTAGATCATCCATCCATCCATCCATCCATCCATCCATCCATCCATCCATCCATCCATCGCTGGTCTTCCATTTTTGCTAGAGTCTTCCCACCTCTAGAGGCTGCTGGACATGATTCTGACACAATCTGCTCCTGATTCTTCTCATATTCATGGATTTTCTTTTCATACAATTTCCGAGTTGACTCTGAAAGACGGAATTCAGAAGAAGGATTAGCTGCAAGTCAAAACACACTGATATTTCCATTCTGCCAAAACTTATTATTGGCAATACCAGCTCCCTTCAAATATCTTCTACCTCCCAAAGACCACCTCACTCTGCAGGCTTCTTTAATCTCCTTATGCTGCTCTTAACACCATCCAGCTTTAATTATATTGCACACCTCCGGTCAGATTTCCTCTTTAAGATCATGGCCCTGCCTCAGGACCACCAGCTGGCTCCTCTTTGCTCAGTTTTCTTTCTGTTTTGAAGGTTGAATGCAATTCTATGGGCACAGCCATGCTTCTCATTTATGTATCTCCCGCCACCTCCTTTTTTAACCTATGAAAGCAGGAAACTATTTGCAAATGTGTGTGGTTCAGATAACGCATTAATTGTTCCATTCCATGTGTTCCACTGATCTAAGGACTCTTGTTTTTGGTCTGATTCTTTGCTACCTTAAAAGCTGTGTGGGGAATAATAAGCGCTTCAGCCATTGCACTGGAGATGACCATACTAAAAGGAGGGGACACAATCTCTCTTTAATCCATACCAACAACAGGTCCATGTGGTATCCTGTATTTCTCCAAAAGGGCAAGGAGTTGTTTGTCTGTCAAGTGTTCATATGCAACTGTGGTGCCACCTAGAAGAACAAAATGGTTATAGCTATTGTTCTGTTATGACCTCAGTTAGTAATTGATTTAACAGATAACCAATGAATTAGAAGGGATCATCACAGAAGGAAATGCACACCTTCTTACTGAAGCATCCTAAAGAAGAGCTACCAAGATGGTGAACGGTCTGCAAACCATGTCCTATGAGGAACGGCTTAAGGAACTAGGAATGTTTAGTCTAACAAAAAGAAGACTGAGAGGAGACATGATAGCTGTCTACAAATACCTCAAGGGTTGTCACAAGGCAGAGGGATCAGCCCTGTTCTCACTCTCTCAAGGAAGGACTAGAAACAATGGGGTGAAACTGCAGGGGAAAAGATTTAGTTTAGATGTTAGGAAAAAATTTCTAACAGTAAGAGTGATCAACCAGTGGAACAGGCTGCCACGGGAGGTGGTTGGTTCCCCTTCGATGGAGGTCTTCAAGCAGAGACTGGACAGCCATCTGTCTGAGATGGTTTAGGAGATCCTGCCTTGAGCAGGGGGTTGGACTCGATGACCCAGGAGGTCCCCTCCAACTCTACCATTCTATGATTCTATGAACCCAAAGGATGTATGCTGTTGCAAAAGATGTATTAAAAGGTGTTTTTCCACTTTCACTAAAAGTACCCATTAAGGGGTATGTAATGGCATTTTTGTACCCATTAATGGGTACTTAATGGGTACTTCTAGTGACAGTGGAAAAACACCCAAAGTTTCTGAAGACAGGAATGGTCTCCATTCCCTCAGGAGCTGCCTTCTGGACTCTATGTGTGTGTGCGTGTGTGCGCACATACACACAAGTCTGTAACGCTTGAGGATAGAGTTAAAAATTGGTACAGTTGGAACCAAGACTCCTTGGTCTTCAGCAGAATGCTTGTGCAAGGCAAGGAACAGGACTAAGGCTGCAGGAGCAGTCCTGCTTGCTGAACTGAGAGCCTTGAAAGAGTAGTCCCTATGTGCCCCAAATGGTGTGGATTCACCTCAATCCCCATGGGATAACACTACAGCCAGTACCTAATACAGCTTTAAGGGTCTGAAAGAGTGCATCTTTCAAAGCTGCTTTCAACCATGCTGAAGCCAGATCATTCAGATATTTTATTTTCTTCAGTCTGGAGATCAAAGGCAGCACACCCTTTCCCTTGCCAGTAAGAAGGATGATTCTAGAAATGGCTAAACCTCTGGTCTGAAGAAGATAAAATGTCTCGGTAAAAGTCCACAGATTGGAGAGTGGACTGGCAGGCCTCAGTTGGCAGAAAAAGTGCATCAGTGCCTGGACTCTTCTTGTGTGCCTGAGGCTGTTGCCATAATTGCCTCATCTTCCTGTCAAGGATATGATATCAGCAAGAGCCCAAAATACAGGCTAAAGATTGGATGTGGGGAAGGATTTGGTGTGACTTCCGATGTGGGCTAAAACCAGACTGTTCCTTGCTTAATGTGGCTTGAAGCACGTCAGGAAAATATTAAACAATTCAACTGTGTACTGTAGGCTTTCTCATAAGTATCTTTGGAAAACTTTGTAACATAGGTACAGATAAAATGTTATCAGTAGCCTTTGAGCAGGTTTTGATACTTTATTTCTTTATTTCTTTTTCCTGAGAAGTTAAAGGCTTCCTGAGGGCACAATGAACCCGGGAAGGTTTGGCTAGATTCCGGGTATTGTCCTTCATTTCCTGTGTGCACATTAAAATAGTTTGCCTCTGAGGTGCATTCCAACACAATTTTTTGGTGGTTCTTAATCTCAATGTATTTTTTGCTTTGTCCTGCTAATCTTTGGTTGTTCTGCATCTTTATCTAAACCTGCCTCACCTCTCTCTCCACAAGTGGTTTCTTTCTTGCTTTGAGGAAAAACATTTGTCCTGTGTCTGTAGTCTTGCTTTTGGCTGCTTCTTGTCACTCTCTGAACTGAAACAAGTGGGGAAAAGTTATTTTATAAATTTGTCAGCTATTTTTAAAAAGTGATTCTTGTTTTTAGTTTTCCCCCTCCTGAGGAGACTATATATTAAGTAAATTATCAATAAATAATAAACTCTCCATCAAGTTTAACAGTCACAGCAAGGTTATAGTTCAAAAGCCAACAACAGTAAAATAATACACAAGATTAAATAAACTTTAGGCTGAACAATTAAAGACACAATTCAAATACAAGCATGGGTAGATATTTAACCCTCATCAGTATTGATGGGGTAACCTTATACTCCACTTAGGTGAAAATGTGTTTGTATTTTTGTGTGTGCAGATGGTGATATTGGACAATTTTATAATTTTAGGAAATCCCCAGGGGAACACCCCCCCCCCCGAAGAAATCAGACCAATACTATATATGCTTTAGCTGGAAGAATTAAAAGGAAATGAGATACACAACAACAACATCATCTACAAATTGCACATTTTTAACTTGTACTCATAAGAATTAATTTGTTGTTTGATATGGGTTTCCCGTGTCTGCCTGACCTTCTCACCTTCAGTGGGTGCTGGGTTTCTTGGTGCAGGTTGCTGCTGTCTCTGGCTTTCCTCATAGTCATAGAGTTTCTTTTCATAAAGTTTACGAGTCGATTCTGAAGGACAGGATTTGGGATGATGGTTAAATCCAAACAAATTTACATTCCTCTAATCCCTTATGCAAGCCATTTATCTATCTATAGTCCTAGCTCTCTTCATCTGCTTTTCCTCAAATGTTGCCATTTCAAAAGTCTCTCATGTCACAACTTTCTATGCACAGCCCCTGGTGCCCTTTAGTTCATGAGAAACTGTAGCAAAAGGGTCCCATAATTTATCCTTCAATAAGGACAGTTTAAGTAGGAAGGCACTTCCAAAGCAGGATGAAATCCTGTACTTCTGAAGCCGCTGCCTCTGCTACCTGCTGTTTTTCTTCACCTACTAGAGTCCCTTGTCTACCTTTTCTCTGTTAAAGCAGTAAATCTGTGACCTAAAGCATTAATTTTTCCCTTTTGTATTCTGCATTGTTGCATGCCACTTTCCTCTTGTGTGACTTTTTTCCAAAATGCAAACTCAACTAGGTGAGATGATGATGATGAACATCAGAAAATAGAGTGAGATCAGCTTGTGGCCATCAAAAATGTCTGCAAAGGCCATTTATGAGGCAGGGGAGGAAGAGCTGAAAAGAAAAATAAATGGCCCTCAGAATAAAGATCAAAATGAGAATGAGAAAATAGAGTAGGCGGCAGCTGACAAAAAGAAAATGAAATAGGCAGGTCAGCAGACAGAAATAAAGCTAGCACCCAAGGTGGGATTGTAAAAAAGTGAACTGTTTTGAGTCATAGGCAAAGTCTCAAACTTCTATCAAAAATGCATAATAATAAAAGATCTCACTTGTGCAGTTTTGGGGTTATGCCGTTTCATAGTTCTTCTGTCAACCTGAGCTTTTAGGTTTAACTATAATATCCATGGCATAACAACCCCATGCCATGCCATGGGGCGGGGAAACTGCTGGGGGGGGGGATGGAAGGTCCGAGGGGGCTCCGGCCAAATCCCATTCCCATGAATGTGGGGGACTTTGTATTTGTGCATGAATAATCAAACATATTTATGCACAAAATAAGCAAAGATCCCCCTCCCTCCCTCCCTTCCCACCCCACCCCTCCCTTATCTCTCATCATTGCCATCACTGCTTCCATGCATTGTCTTCTTAGGCAATACAAAGTCAGTCTTGCACAACCCACATTTGGGGATTGGGCAACGCTGACCTGGAAGTGCATTTCTGACTTCTGGGGAGTGACAAAATAGGGCCTTTGGCACCACTGCAGCCCCGCAAAAGGTCAGGGGGTGCATTGGCGGTGGGGGGTGGGGAGATTGCAGTGGTGCCAAAGGGATTATTTCACAGCTCTCTACGCAACTCAGCTACACAGCCTGTGCCAGGCTCCATAGTTGCTGCATAGGCAGCTACAAAGCTGTGCCTCTTCACCATGCCCACTGTCAGAAATGAACCTTGAGCAATGTCCACACTGGCCAATTGTGCCATGCTGCCAGCAGGCCTTCTGCTTCGGGCCAAAAGGTTCCTCAGGATAGGTGCTTTGATGTTTGCACTGCAACCCTGTCTAGCACCATTGCATGGGGTCCTTGCCAAGATCTGGATCTTCAATGACTGGATTCAGCAAGGACCCTATTTCAAGGATCCAGATCTTTTAAATGCGGATCAAGGGAGGTAAGTGGAAAAACACCCATAGAAAAAACACATTAACTTGGTTCACATTTACTATAAATTCGTAGTTTTCTCCCCTTTTAGATTCCTTTCTTTCTTTTTGTTAAGATCATTGCTCTTCACATATTATCCTTTTTGTTGACAGGTGCTTCACCGGCATAGTTTAAGATTCCTATAGTTTTTTGAATGGTATAGTTGCACAAATTCACCTCCCCTGCCCATTCATATCAAAGCGAATGGGATGGAAATTTGCATTTGTGCATATGAAGCCACTTTAAATGTGCTAGCTAGGCTTCAAATTTGCTTTTAATCCCTGCCTCCACCAGTCGCATCCCTGAATCCAATCTGAGGGTGCGTTCCCATGGTACTAATTTGTATCTCTATTGCCCCTCCACTGAAGTGGATTAAAGAAAAGCGGGTTCAATCCGGATTTAAGCGTTCCCAAGGGGGTAAGCAAAACACGCATTTAAAATGAATGGACCGTCCCCAAGGAAGCGTGTTTTGTTTACCCGCATCTTTTTCTCCCCGCCCCTCGCTGTTTCATTGGGTGATCGGGCGGAAGGAATTTCCAGCTGCCGAAACGCCTCCCCCCCAGCCAGCGATCCTGCAATCCTTTCCTTCAAAAAGACCAAAAGAAAAATTTAAAACTTCTCTGTTCGTCTCCCCTGCTCGCGAAGACTGCAGCAAGCACTCTTTACAAGATCTCCACCCAGCCAGCTCTTTTACACTTTCACTTTCGCGGAAGCAATTCATCACAATGTATCTTTGCTGTTTCTCTTTGGGATTGGGAAGAGAAACAGCAAAGAGAAAATGCCTGCCTAGATCGCTGTTTGCATAGTTCGCTGGCTGGATGACAGGCAAAAGAGAGACACAGAGAGAGAGAGAGATGATCTCTCTGGTCTGCAGTTCCCACCTGGGAGAGAATCCCCACCCCTTTTGCTACGGAGCGATCCCATGGAAAATGTTGCGCTGAAAACCCACGTCTTCCAGAAAGTACTGCTTTAAACAGGTATTTTTTTAAAGTGGGTTTTCCCCATTAGCGGCGCTGGAAACCCGGATTAAAGCCATGCATGGGACCGCTCCGTGGCAAAAGAAGATTTTCAGCAGACTTATTATTGCATGGGAACACAGCCTGAATCCACTTTGGAGGTGACTGGGCAGTTGCTTTGGATGTAGGAAAACTTCAAATTGAAGGCACGAAGGCTTTCACTTCATATGCAAAGGTCATTCTTTGAATATAGCTAATATTTGAGTCTAATACGAAATTTCAAACATTTGCAATTCATAAAGGCCATGCACATTAGCTACCCAGTAAAAAAACAAAGTAACCCACTTACCTCAAGCAACCCGAAAGTATTCCCCAAAGGGCCACTCCCTTGCTTCCCCTACAGGAGAGGGTGTCTCTGTGGCCCAAAGCTGCATCTGCTTTTAAGCAAGAGCCTCTAGGGATCATAGAAAGCAAGCAGGCAAATAGCAGTTCACTTGCATCCTTCCTGAGCAGCTGCACCTTTCCCAAATTAGCTTTTGGTTAGTGAGCAAGTTTCATACCACCTAGTGAATGTAGCAGCCTCTACACTCTAGTAGTCAAGAATGAAGGCTTTTTGTTTACTTTCCTGCTTGCTTGTTTAGCAATCTGATATTAACATTTTGGCAAATCTTCATTCCTAACTTTCAGTAGGTGATGTGCAAATCTAGCCCTGTGCTAAGAGCTTGAGAATTGTCATGTAAAACTAAATGCAACAACTATTTATTTTCATCTGATCTTCCTTCCTTTTCTTTTCTTTCCAAATAGGAGCTAGTGGTTAGGGAGCTGGACTCAGTTTAGTGGTTAGGGAGCTGGACTCTTATCTGGGAATACTGGGTTTGATTCCACTCTCCTCCACAAAGCCAGCTGGGTGATCTTGAGCTAGTCACAACTCTCTTCTGAGCTCTCACAGCCCCACCTACCTCACAGGGTGTCTGGTATGGGGAGAAGAATAGAAAGCTTTGTAGGCCGCTTTAAGTCCCATTAAATGTGTGAGAAAAGTTGGGTAGAAATGCCAACTGTTCTTCTTGAGGAACTTCCTAGCTTTTCTCCACCTATTCCTATCTATCCTATTACTCTGAGAAAGCAGTTTTGTAATCGTTATGGAAGTCTGATTTGTCATCCTCAATTGCTGATGATGAGTGGTCTAAAATAAATATGGACTAAGTCCTTTCCATGCAGTTGGCTACCATTATGTCAAGAAGCATTTTTAAAGACATCCCATAGAGGGTATGGCACATCCCCTTGTATTCAAGAATCTGCAAGACATCTTCACCAAAATGCTGGCACAGATGCAGCAGGTTTGGAACTTATGAATATATGAGGTGGAGCTGCCAAATAATTCAAACTTTCTGGACACACGCTATACAAGAAATGAACATGTTACAAGTACTGTGGGTCCTCATTAAAGAATTGTGGCTACTACATGTATTTTGGAATGAAAGTAAAACTATCAAATCAAATTTTATTAAATTATTTGCTGTTTGTAGCCAAACACTCTACTGGCAAGAGTTGCAAGAATAAAACAATGCTTTCCTTAAAATATTGGACTAGTAGACTTAGTGAAGTTGGCACTACGGAACTGATCACACATAAAAAACCAATGAATATCCAAAACATTATTTCTTGGACACATAACAACCTCTTGTAAACAGACGGTATGTTACTCTCTTCACATCTCTTATCCTTCATATTGCATTAATAGTAATTTAACTAAGGAGTAATATCAACTTACTCTTATTTTTCTTTTTTAGTTAACTAAGTAATGAAAAAAGCAGACCAGTTACTTATGCTGTTGGGAATATGACACAGTTTTTTAGATTAAAAATATGCATAATGTATATATTTAAATGTTGACTTTTATAATGCAAGTTAAAGAATGCCAGTGGAAAACTGCAGATACTGAGCCTTCACTTTTTCATCTGTAAAATGGGAATTATGATATGAGAAGGACAATGTATCAGCATTGATTAAGTTTTTGCCATTATTTACTCACTCTTTTCTTCTTAACCTTGTTCCTCTTATATATTTAAATCTATTACTTGCCCCATAAATACACCTCAGTTTTATTCATACCAATAACAGGTCCATGTGGGATCCTATATTTCTTCAAGAGTGCCAGGAGTTCATTATTGGTCATATGTTTGTATCTATCCATGATGATGCCTAGAAGGTGCAAAGGGGGGGGGGGAATAAGAGCCAGTCTTTAATCTGTTATAGTCTCAGCAACACATGCAAATCTATCTTCCATAATAACGATATCTATTCTTCAGGCACACATGCTGCCTGGATGCCTGGATCAGTTGTTGTCACTCTCCCAGAATATATTTTTTCAGAAATCTTGAGTGATCCAACAGTGGTCCAGCAGTGTGTGATCCCAACAGTGGTGGCCTCATAGCATGTCTGGACTGGACATCCTGTGAAGAGGGGACTACAGAGGTGGCTACACTGCTGCATTCCCTCCTGTGCTCACTCCATGCTACAAGAAACATCTGCCTTTCTTCCTTTGCACAGAAGCCATGCAAGCAGTGCCCAACATTCCCATTTTGTTGCATATTTGCACTAATGGTGCACTTTTGCACAGCTAGCACTCAACAACAAATGCCTTAAGAATTCCTCGCATCATCAAACTTTTCAAGCATTTTCTGTTACATAAATCCTTTATCTGTTGTTCATTTATTATTGTTGCCTCTAGACAGGAAGCTAAATTTACCTTAAGTATAGTACATTACTTGCAACTACATCACTGTTTAGCTAGCAAGGAATATTGGTGAGGGATCAATATCCTGCATAATCTCTTACTAGTAGGTTATTTGGCTGGTGTCTGAAAGTGACCTCACTTATGCTAGAACAGTGATGGCTAACCTTTTGAGCTCGGTGTGTCAACATTCGCAAGAAAACCTAGCTTAACTCAGGTGCTGTGTCACTTCTAGAAATATCCATAATTTTGTGATATTTGTAGCTCTAGTAAAAAAAGTTATATTTTTGATATATGTATTCTGTTAAAAGCAAAAATGAATAATTCTTTACATTAGTGACTTTTGTTGCTGAATAAGATTTGCTAAATCTTCAGCTGGAAGTTGGTGTTTTGCACACTTCAAGAACAAGCAAGCACTACACGCCCAGGTGCCAGGGTGACCATGTGTGTCACCCAAAAGGGCTTGGTGTGTCACCTGTGACACGCGTGTCATAGGTTGGCCATCGCTATGCTAGAACCTGCCCTGTGTCTCTCTTCTTAAATTCGTGTGTCTCAGAACAGATTGCTGCTTGCAGTAAGTCCCAATCAATTCAGTGGGGTGTCCTCCTGCCCATCCTTACCTGGGCTAAAGGAACCTGTCTTGGTAGCCCACTTATGGCCACTTTCTGGGCTACCAAGACAGGTTCCTTTGCGGCTGGCCTGGAAGGTTGAGCAGCTGAAATGACCAACCACTTCTAAAGATTAAAATACTTTGGGAATTAATTATGGATAAATATATCACTGAGCATAGAAACAAAATGCAAGGGATATTTTATTAAGAATCAGTAATGGAAATACAGCAACCAATGCTAGAAATCATTCCTCAGATAGGCACTTTGAATTTATCTGTAAGAACTATTTCAGAGATGAGGTAATGCATGGAAGACAATGTATAGGAGCTGCCTTACAGGACAATTTGAAAAGAGATAATTTCAGTGAATAAACTGTACATTCGTGTAATGGAATAACAGTTGGTGATATTGTAAATATGAAAAGAAAAAGAGTGCATGTATTTCCATTCTGTTGGAGATAGCATTAGAATCAATTTTTAAAAATTAAAAAGCAAAATCAGTAAGTCCATCCAGACGCACCACAATAATTTAACCGAGCAAGGCAGACTTTGTGTCCTTCTGAAGAATGATTCAGTCTCATAAACAGGAAGCGTTCAGATGGAAAATTCAGGGAAGGGAGAGAGGAGAAGAGTCTCTACTTTCTTCGCCAGATGGGGCAATGCCAACATATATGTGGGAGGTGTCATTATTTTCTCAGAGCGAATAGAAACAATAAGCGTTTTTAACTAACAGCAGAAATCAAACGGGCGACCAGAACAATTTGTTTTTGATTCCGAATTTTTAGACGCACAAAGGAATGATATGTCAAGGACTGTAACTGTGGTCATACTGAAGGTTTAATCCAGCTGCGGGCCACTTTCAGAGTCAGAGAACAGCTCAGCAAAGTGACAGGCTGTTTTCTTTCAGTGTTAAAGAACTCACGTGGAAAGGATATTACTGGCCACCTTGCTGAGGTGTTCTCTCGCTCTGAAGGTGGACTGACGCTGGATCAAACCTCAGGTGTGACCATAGGCTGCGAGGTACAGTACTCGGGAGCCACAGCTATAATCTGCCCTGAGCACGCGGGGATCCCGGGTTGGCAGAGCCGGCAAGGTGGTTGAGGAGGCATGCGGGGAACTCCCTGATACCAGCCTTTTCAGGAGGACT
>MTQE01001795.1:3997958-4008988 GCA_014337955.1 Aspidoscelis marmoratus
TGTCATGGCACAACTTTAGAAGCCTGCTGTTTTTATGCCTGGCGTGAGCGACGCCCTGTTCCCCAGTGGACGTCTTTGCACTCCCGGCGGGGTTCTCGAGCCTGAGGGAGCCTGAGGGAAAAGGAGCAGAAATTCCGGACTGTACCTGCGACAGTCGCCAACTCTGCCTGCCGACACGAGCTCAGAAAAGGCGGCGGCGGCGGCGGCGGCGACGTGAAGAAAGAGGCGGCGGCGGCGGAGAGCGAGCTTTAAGCGCAGCTTTACGCACCTCCTCCTGCCAAGGCCTCCCGGCTCAAGGGCGTGTGCTCGATGCCCCCTTGACGTAAGGGCATCGCTGGCCCTGCTTAGTCAGGCTTTCCCTCACTTCGGGAGCCTGGCGAGGACGGTCGCCTCAGGGAGAGGGCGGGCGGGCGGAAGAAAGTGGCCCCTCGTCCTTCGACGGCCATTCTTGTCCACCTCAGCAGGGCGAGACTTAAGCACCGAGCAAGTGCCAGCAGTGCCCCCAGAATGGAGGCGTTTCCTGCTCTCGGGCCTTCTCTTCAGAACGAGCCCACGGCGAATGAGCCGAACCTGAAGCCTTTCTCCTTCAAAACTGAGGCATAAACTGAGGCTTTGGACCTGCCCTGGAACCAACCCAGGAGAGGGGCTGCCCAGGCTTCTCCTGGCGGCTCCTCAGGGCCGGAGGAGCATCATTTCCTTTCCCTTCGAAGTACTCCGGCGCTCCTCAGCTGCTGCTTTCCCCTGACACCGCGTGCCGAGCGGCAGGGAGGCGCCTCAGGCGCCAATGAGGCTCCCTCATGGTTCGGCGGCCGGGAGGGACTCCGGATGAATCGGGGTCTGTGGAGAGGAAGGCGGGGGGACGAGTCGCACGCTGCCCAGGACCTCGTCCCCCTCCGCGCCGAAGCTGCTCCTGTCGGGCTGGACCAGTTTCCTTAGAAGGGCATTTTCAGCCGCTCGTTTTGCTAGGCTGTCAGGATCTGTCTAGACGTCACACGTGTACTCCTGCCTTTGCTGCGTCTTGACTTAGGTTTCGTTAGGAGTGGAGGGCCTGGCCAGAAAATGGCTCTCCTAGAGCAACCGCTAAAGGTTTATGGGTGGGGAGAGATGTGTGGACATCTTCCCCCTCACGGCGTTCTCCTCAGAGAAAGATGGCTGTGGTCAGCCCGCAAACTTCACCTCGGCTTTGGCGAGTCTCTCCCCTCCCCGTGGGACCTGATGCCACGCTTTCAGCTCAGCGGCTCCCCAGGGCCGGGTTCTTCTGGTCCTTCCCCAGGGCAGATGATAGCCCTCCTCAACATGGTCCCCGCACCAAGTCTGCCCCAGCAAGGGTTTGGGATGATAGGAGTTCACACTTCCCACCTCGCTACTAAAGTTCAGGCTACTGGAGGCGATTGGGAGGAGCTCAGTCGCCCTTCCCAGCTCTTGTGTGTCCCTCAGCCCCAGACTCAGAACCACAGGGGAGGCTGTGGTGGAGCTCTAAGGGTGACTGGCTGATTTTCTCAGTATTTGCCCTGCAGCCATGGTGAGAGGAAGAGCCGGGGAGGGGATTGGTAGTCTTCCACAACCCTTTCAGTGGCAGCGAGTGGGAGAACACAAGGGGTAAGAACCTCCCTCCAAAGCCCTTGCTGGAATGGCTACTGCAAGTGGAGATTTGGGGGTGTTCAGCTGACCCACAACTGTGGTCCAAACCCCTTCCCCTCCCCACACTTACCTGTCAAGTCATAGTGACATCCAGCAATAGCTGGTGAACTTCCTCCCTGCTCAGTGACCAGATCAATTGCTAAAGCCAGAGCTTGGCAGCATATTATGGGGTTTTAGGGTGCATTTCACCCTCAGCCTAGGTGGTCAGTGCTGCTGCCTGGTTGCTCACAAACAGCATCCAGTCTGACAGCTGAGGCCCCAACCTCTATTCAGGACACTGAAGTTTAGATGTGACCTCAGACATTCTTGCCTGGAATAACAGCTGCAAATGATAACAACAAAAACCTGTGATTTGCTGAAAGCTAGATGATTTCATGCTGGACCTGTAAGTCCTCTTTCCATCATCTGAAGCTGTTGGGAGGGGGAGGGGATGGGGGGAGGGTTGATGCCAATGAAAATTGTCCCACAGGGTGCAGTAGGATGAAAGTGGAATCTCCCCCAAACTCCTAGAGTTACAAACCATATCCTAGTTTATAGGCAAACCTTGGGTCTTTCCTCACTTGGCCTTATTCTGGAATATATCTCAGACTAGTGACCTGCTGTCTGTATGCTAGTGCAGACTGTGGAAGGCCCCAGGTGAGGTCTGCCATAGCCTGCATTAGCTTGTGGCCACAAGAATAAGGCCAAGGGCAGAAAGGGCCCATTATAAAGTAGCTCCCAATTCCTGACTGGAACTGTTCTAGAGCCAGTTCAAAGAAGCTGATTCCTTTCTTTCTTTCTGCTTCTGCACTAGTAGGCATACCACACCAGCCTCCCTTCCACATCCTGGTGCCCTCTAAAGGAGACTTCAGGAGGGGTCACCAACGTGCAGAAAGAAGCCTCCTTTATGTGATTGAAAATGAAGCAAAGGACTTACCAGAAACAAATTGTCTTGTTTTTCTGTTTTTGCTACAGCGGCAGTTTATTTGAATGATTTGTCAGTTTTCAGTCATGCAATTCACTAGATGCTACTTAATGAATGAGTTGTAGAAAAAGTATCTCCGCAGAGTACTGCATAGATACAAAAACTCATTTAGCATTCATTGCTGAGCTTAAGGTTTGGGGTGAATTGTTTGTTTTTACTTTCTTCAACAGCTACCTATTATGGTTGCACTGTGATACTGTGTAATTCATGTTTCCTTGAATAACAAAAAGAAACTCAAAACATAATTATCGAACTGAAGAAATTGTTGCACTCTTACTAGGTATACCACATTGCATCGTGCTTAGTTGTTAAATTGTTTGTAACTATAAATAGCAATTACTTGGATTCTGCAGGTAGTGGTACAGACCAGTGGTTCCCAAAGTTATCTGGGCTACGACCCATCTAATATAAGTTTACCAACTTGGGACCCACCTCTAGGAAATTTAACCGTTACCAATATGAATAAAGGACTTTTCAAATAACAAACAAAGTTTTAATACAATTTTTTTTATTACTTAATTAAATAATTACATCCAAAAAGTTATTTCAAATACAGTTAAATTTTTTAGAGGTGGGTCCCGACCCACAGTTTGGGAAACCCTGGGATAGACATTATAAACCAGATAGATTGTTTCAATATTCTTAATGAAATGCTTCTAAAAGTTATCACAGTTCTTGCAAAAGCACATATTGATACTGTCTCAAGCTTGCTTCCCTCTTAACTTTTGACTACTTAGGAAGATCTGAGTGATCATTAGGGGAAGTACAACAAAACTATGTACTGTAGATGGAAAATATTATTGCAGGAAATAAATTCATCAAAATGCAAATAGGAGAAAAGTACACCTCCAAAATTTTGCAGAACCCAACACAACAGAAAGTGTACCTCTAAAAACTAACTGTGAACTCAAAGTAAAGGTATTCTTTCCTGTCCCGTCAGTGGACTTAACAAGCAGTTCCATGTTTTAACATGGAACAGTGGATTCCTTCAAAGCTGCTAATGTCTACTTGATTCAGAGAAACTCAAGTTTGTTTGCAAGATAATATTACAAATGATGGGTTTGAACCATAACTTTTTTAAAAAAAATTAGAGGTGTGAATGTGTGAGGGTGCATTCCCATGGTACTAATTTGTATCTCTATTGCCCCTCCACTGAAGTGGATTAAAGAAAAGCGGGTTCAATCCGGATTTAAGCGTTCCCAAGGGGGTAAGCAAAACACACATTTAAAATGAACGGACCGTCCCCAAGGAAGCGTGTTTTGTTTACCTGCATCTTTTTCTCCCCGCCCCTTGCTGTTTCATTGGGTGATCGGGCGGAAGGAATTTCCAGCTGCAGAAATGCCTCCCCCCCCCAGCCAGCGATCCTGCAATCCTTTCCTTCAAAAAGACCAAAAGAAAAATTTAAAACTTCTCTGTTCGTCTCCCCTGCTTGCGAAGACTGCAGCCGGTGCTCTTTACAAGATCTCCACCCAGCCAGCAATTTTACACTTTCACTTTCGTGGAAGCAATTCATCACAATGAATCTTTGCTGTTTCTCTTTGGGATTGGGAAGAGAAACAGCAAAGAGAAAATGCCTGCCTAGATCGCTGTTTGCATAGATTGCTGGCTGGATGACAGGCAAAAGAGAGACAGAGAGAGAGAGATGATCTCTCCGGCCGGCAATTCCCACCTGGGAGAGAATCCCCGCCCCTTTTGCCACGGAGCGATCCCATGGAAAATGTTGCGCTGAAAACCCACATCTTCCAGAAAGTACTGCTTTAAACAGGTTTTTTTTAAAGCGGGTTTTCCCCATTAGCGGCGCTGGAAACCCGGATTAAAGCCGTGCATGGGACCGCTCCGTGGCAAAAGAAGATTTTCAGCAGACTTATTATTGCATGGGAATGCAGCCTGAGTGTAGTAAAAATGGCCACATTTCCCCACATGGATATTATGGTATATCCAAAATACAAACTGAAAGAATAGCAATTAGATAAATCTCCCCATACACCTTTTGAATTAATACTTGATAGCAGCAAAATGTTGGAACTGCTGAATTTGTTGGCATAGGTCTTTGGCCATCTGGATTTGTCAGGGTTTTGGTAATTCTTCTTTACACACCCTTTCAAGTTCTTTTGAGGAGCAAGGATGCTACAAATTTCTGATTAAATTCAAATCAGGACTCTGACTGGGCTCCTCAATATCTGTGCATTCCTTAGCTATCCACTCACCCTAGAGCATAGTTGTGCTTTGGGCTTGTTGCCATAATGAAAAACATTCAGGTTTTTTTGCAGAGCACAGTGGGTTTATCATAGCAAGTCCTTACCAACAACTGCCATCCACATAACACAGTGCTGTCACCACTGTGCTTCTCAGAAGGGATGGCATTCTTTGAGTGATGTGTTTTACTGGGTTGGTGCCAAACTAAGGCCATTTCCACACATACCTAGTGTGGCACAAGGCTCCCACATTGGAACAACTGGTTCTGTGTCAGCCCCTGAAGTTCATGCCAGCTTTTGATCTGATATGGGGCCCCTCCAAATGGTCTGCAGGCCAGGACTGAAAGAAACTGGCCTTCAGAACTCTTGGGGGGGGGATGTATTAGTGGCTTGCCTTGTTATATCCCTGAAATGGCTATCCTGTGGTATACTGGACCACAAAGACGTGTTTTGTGCATGTCTTCATATTACAGTATACCACCTCCTAGAATGCTGGTAGACCCCCAGAAAAGGTAGCCAGACCAGGATGCCATTTGGGGCATTCTAGTCTGAGGCCAATCTGCACTGGACCCCATAGTTTGCAATAGGTTAACAACTGGGCATGGGCGTCTGAGCTTGAAGGAAGTGTTTACAACCTAGAAATGCCTCCTGCCTGTCCAGATTTTAACCTATTGGAAATTATACATACTAACCTTAACCAAAAGACCTGTCCTGTCCACACGGTGACCATTTGCACCATTTCTGTTGCGAGGGGTCATCTAAGGTGCTGTGCAAGCGTGCGGACATCTCAGATAACCCCAAACATGTCTATGCATGCACAGAGCATCATTGTTGCCGTGGCACCAGCACATGCGGTTGCACCAGACTCCATGATCAAGATGGCAGCATCTTGTCAGCGATCAGACGTGCATCCAGACACTGTGAAGTCTCCGGGTGCATGGTGGTTAGTCTAATATGTACTATCATTGCCAAGTGTGAAGCTTGTACATGTTAGTTGCTAGTGCACTTTTCCCATCCAGCAGATGGGAAGCCAAGTGCAAAAGTGTCCCTGGTCAAGTCCAGCCTACACTCCGTCCAGTACAGATGAAGTGTCCTGGGGTGGTGGTGCTTCCCTTAACCTGCACCAGTATGTGGAAAAGTGCAGAAATGGCTTAACACTTCTGCAGAAAAAGATCAGTTTTAGTTAATCAGATCACCCAACTGATTGTCACATATTTGCTGTACTGGAACTCTTGTGGTTGGCCTTGTGGTTGGAGTGTTGGACTTTTATCTCATAGCCTTTGGTCTGATTCTGCATTCCTCCACGAAGCTAGCTGGGTGACCTTGAATGAGTCACAGTTCTCTTTCTGAGCTCTCACAGCCCCACCTACCGTCTGTTGTGAGGAGAATAACAGAATATTTCTCAGCCGCTTTGAGTACCCTTCAGAGTGAGAAAAGCAGGGTATAAAAGCCAACTCCACTTTTTTCATAAGAGATGGCTTCTCCGCTCTATTTTTTCTGGAGGGACGGTCTGATTTAGGCAGGGAGCTGTAGTATCTTTCTTTGGATGGCAATATTATTGACTTCACTGTAAACAACACTCAGAAAGAGCCCTTGATATACAATATAAATGTATCCTGATTTATGGAAGTCACATTATCTCAGAGTTTTTTTGAAAGCTCCGTGGCACACATGGCTGAGTCTGTGCCATGCGGTGCATGACTCCAGAACGTGTCGTGTGAAATCGTGTTAATTGCTACAGTTTAAGCCAGGCAGAGACAAGTTTATTGCATGTGTGATTTCAGAAGACTGTTAGTTATACCAGGGATCCTCCAGGGCTGCTAGTATGAGCATGTGTGTGTGCGGATCCTTATCCATGCTTTATTCCAGAATAAAGCATAATACAGCGTAATAAATAAGCGACGCCTGACTGCAGCCTTAATATCTTTGTTGTCAATCAACGCCTGTGTATTGGATCAATTTGTTGGCATAGGCGCCCTCTAGTGGAGAAAAAAAGAGTTAGCGCTACTGTGAGACTACATCTCCCATCAGCCTCTGGGGAGAGGGCGACTTTCATTTTGTATTTAAAGTCCCTGCTACTTCGTCATCTCTTTCCCGGGCGCTTTGACAGTCGGAGGGGGCGTGTTAAAGTAGGACTAGCCCAAACATGTTGTTTTCGGCGTCTTGGTAGGAGCGCTGCAAAAGCTGGATGCGCAGCGCAAAGTGCGGCTGCTTCTATTGAGGAAAAGTTCGACGAGGTGAGTTGCAGCCTATAGGTATAACCCAACAGCTTTGCCTGAACGCTTTCCCTGTCTTTACTTCCAGCACTTGCTTCTGTCCTTTTTCCTTTGAAAGATGTATACGTTTGCTGTGATCACACCTAAGGTTTCATCCAGCTTCAGTCCACCTTCAGGGCGAGAGAACACAGTAATTTTCTTTCCACATTATCTATCCCAAAGGTGAATTTTCTGACTTATTTAACACTGAAAGAAAGCAGCTTCTCACTTTGCTCATGTATTCTCTCACTCTGAAAGTGGACTGAAGCTGGATTGAACCTTAGGTGTAACCACGGCATCTGATCAGATGTCAATCCGACGTATACTCCACCGAGGCTCCACGTAACTCCGACGGCTGTTGATCCTGAAGCAGTTTAGTTATTTTCTAGTTCTTGGAGGAGAAATGGAAGCAAGAGCAGCAAAAACGCTATAGTCTTAAAAGGCATCTTAGAAAAGTCTGATTAAAAAGAAAGAAAATTATTGATTAGGAAACATCAAGATTTAGTATCTTGAAAGTGGAAGAAATTTATTATCTGGATTTAAAAAACACACATTTTATATATTTTTATAAGATTTAGCATACTCATCTCCTTAATGTTCCTTGTTATTTGACTGCCACTGCCTTCTGTCCTCCTATCTAGAGTAAAGGTTGTACTTATGCCCTGCTTCTCGGCTTTTTTATGCAATTGGCTGCCACTGTGTGAACAGGTTTCCTGACCTGGTCTGATCTGCAGGGTGTGTCTTGTGTTCTGTGATTTTATTTTTTCATTATCGAGTTATCCCAGTTCTATGAATCAGTCTTTGAAAATGGTTTATGAGAAGAGTTAATTCTGTGGTTGTATCATTGTTGTGGAGGTATGGTATGCTGGGTTAGGATATCATCAAGTCATGGCATTCCATGGTCTTGTTTTCCTTGCTTTAGATGTTCCATTTTTGTTGTGACCGACTCGTGATTGACTGCATGGGCACCTCCCTGGGCAGCTCTATGCAGTTTTCTTGGCAGAGATACAGAAGTGGTTTGCCATAGCCTGCTTCCAGGGAGACACTGAGGTTTGAACCAGTGACCCTCTGCTTTCCGGGCAGTTTGCTCTGCCACTGAGCAAAAGCCATGTTTTCCATATGCTATGCCAACTAATTGCTGTTCTGGTATTTCCATTAGCAGAACAGAATTAATTAAGAGCATAAGAGGAGCCCTGCTGGACCATCTAATCTGGTGTCCTGTTTCATACAATGGTCCATCAGTTGCTTCTGGGCACTCTCAAGCAAAAGGCAAAGGCAGACCCTTCACCTGGGTCTAACGTGGGGTATGCTCCCAGACAGAGCATCTGCACTTGCGCTCCTCGCGTGCAGGAGCTTACCCCACGCCGACTATATGTGGTGCAGGTTGATTCTGGACCACATGTGCACTTCCCTTGACTAGCGCTGGAGCCAGTATTTGCATTTCTTCCAGTTTGGAAGATGTGCTGGATGGTAAAATGAAGTGCAGCACAAGTGGGCTGATGTGTCACTGATGCCCTGGTGATGGCACAAGCACATGCGCCGTGGCGCCAACCCCAGAACTGCAAGATGGTGGCGCGCAGACACCCATCTGTACCTCCAGTTAGTGTCTGGTCGCACTGGGGAGTGTTCACATGAACTAAGCATTCACTAGTGCCAGGGACAGGAAGCAACGTGTGAACTTCCTCCTGTTCTTGAACCCCTGCAGATGATCTTTAGAGGAACCCTGACTGTCCCACCAACCTGGAAGTGGTACCTAGGCATCCATTCTACTAGCCATTTACCTTTAACCTGCCTTGGGACCTTAATATATAGGGCAAGATAAAAATATAAGTAATATATAAAATATAGTTCTTCTATTTCCAGGTATATTTCTTCAAATTTTATATACCATATGCAAAATTCTGTCTCCAGATTAGTGCTTTCCAAGATAGTCTGGATTTTAACTCCTGTCAAGTAGGCCTAATATGCATTCTGTCTCAAAATATCAGAGACATTAAAACACTTCTGGAGTATAATCTTAATATCCAAGTGTAACAGAGTAAATAAGCAACCTCTGAATGCTGATCCAGTGTTTATATAGAGAAATAATGTATTTAGACGTGCCTCAGCTGAAGCACCCTTGCAGCTTGTAGTCTGTCTGCAGTTGGCCTCAGTGCATTTTGCACTGCTAAATGGACATATGTGAAGTCAGATTCCACCTGGTTTGCCTCTAACGGAGAGGGGTGCATATTTTCATTTGATTTCATTCTCATGCATGGCCTTGGTAGATATGAGGACACTGGCAAAACGAGAGTATAATAACTTTGTCCTTTTTTCTAGCCATGGCCCTTTCCCAGAGGTTCCAGACATTTGTCTTCCTTGATATCGAAACAACTGGTTTGCCCCGTGATCGGCCTCATGTGACGGAGCTGTGCCTTTTTGCTGTGCATCGCTTTTCACTGCAACCTGTCCTCCTGGATTTGCCGAAGATCCCCCAGCTGCCCCGCGTTATTGACAAACTCGTCCTCTGCATTGATCCCCAGAAGCCCTTCACCCAGGAGGCAGAGGAAATTACTGGGCTGAACAGCAAGGTGTTGGAAGAGAACTGCAAACCTGGATTCAACCGTGCCGTGGTAGAGACTGTCAATGGGTTTCTGAATCGGCAAGCTGGACCAGTCTGCTTGGTGGCCCACAACGGTCTTGGTTTTGACTTCCCTCTGCTGCGTGCAGAGCTGTGGCGGGTGGGCACTGACCTGCCCCCAGACATTGGCTGCCTGGATACATTGCTAGCCTTGAAGGAGTTGGAAAGACCTGCACACACGAGCTTTCGGCTCGGGGAGCTTTTTCGTCATTTTTATGGAAGAGAACCATTTGGAGCACACTCAGCGGAAGGGGATGTTCTCACGCTTCTCTTAGTCTTTCTCGCCAAGGCCCCAGGGCTAATGGCATGGGCAGCCCTAAATGCATGTCCTTGGGAGCAGATCCAGCCTATGGACATCCAGAGCGTAAACAATATTAGGAATGTCTATTAAACTAAAGACGAAAATCCCCAGCCGCAGAAAAGTGGAGGCTGCCTTGCGTAATGCTTGAAGTATTGTCGTTTACAGGGTTACAGACTTCACTGGTGAAGCAGAAGACCTTGAGGATCCCACAGACAAAGATTTGGAACTGCACAGAGTAGTTTTTTAGAGGTTCCTGACTCTTGTATCTATTGGGCACAAATCTGCTTAATGCAGACTTTTTGCTGGGCACTTTTTAAGTTTGAATAAACAATCAAAGCAGATTTGCAAAGAGCACATTTCAAAAGGAATGGTTCTATTACCTTTTGGCCAAGTTTTAATCCGCTTTGGCTGCGTCCCCATGCAAGCCATTTCGAGAGGGATTGGATGAGACCGGGAGCAGGTCTGAGATCACTCCCTGGGCTAGGTGCTGGTTGGGCGTGGATGCAAACTGCACCAAAACCTGGCATGGGGGAGCAGCAGCACCTCCTCTCCACCCTCTCTCTCCTCACTGGAAGCTGGATTTATGTCAGCCCAGCCCTGTGCTGCATCCCCCCCTCCCTTAGCGGCACTGAAAGCCTGGACTGGGCTGGGAGGCACAGAAAAAAAGTTAAAATAAAGCTTACTTCATAATAATAAATTTATAAATAATTTTAAAAGACCAAAAGCTGCTACATGGTTTAACGGCAGTTAGGCACTTGAGCAGTTTTGCGCACCTCCGCTCCACCAGGTACCGTGAGAACGCCCGCCAAGCTTAAAAGGGAGAAAATCAAGGCTTTATTTCATGATCGCCTTGGCAATCGGGAAACAGGGTTGAAAATTTTTTGAATTGGAACAAAAAACAAGCCATTATGCTGCCTGCCTTGGCAATCGGAAAACGGGGGTGGAAGTACTTCTGTGGAAAATGCACAAAAATTAAGCCAGTATCCTGCCTGCCTTGTTGATTAGGATTTTAAAATGTCAGTGGCTGTGATCTCCAATGCACAGGGCAGGAATG
>MTQE01001795.1:4015623-4031711 GCA_014337955.1 Aspidoscelis marmoratus
CGGGCTTTAAATTGCATGGGGATGCACCCTAAATCTATTATCTTCTGAGCTAAAATAAGACAGGTTTGCCTGGAGTAATAGAGTGAATTATGACAGAAAAGGTGACTAGCTGACTCCCACACCAAACACTGAGGGTATTAGAATTGGTATAAATTGCACCTGTGGTGTAATCTGGTAGCTAATAGTTACTTCTTGGGCTGCAGTTAGAGGTTTAGTTGTCCAAGAACACTTGCTGGAATGGTTTTGGGTGTTATAAAGCTGATTAATAAACGCAAACATGTTATTTAGATATGCATTAGGTGATGTCTTTTCTGAGTATGTGAACATCTAAGCAAGTGTACAAATTTAAGAACAGAACATGGACGAGTTCTGCAAGGGATGGAAGGGTTTCTGTGTTGGTATCATCTTAATGTTGAGTTTAAGGTGCACAAATCATATAAAGAAAAAGACACTTCAGACATTTATTTTTAAATACATTTCTTTCTCTTTTTATTTGGTTTTTATCCATTTTTTTTCTCTGTACCTTTTGGGGTGAGGGGGGGCAGATATGGGGGAATAATGCATATTTTTCCTGTTGTTTTGCTGCTGCTGCTGCTGCTGTTGGTATTTTTGTCATTTAAAGATGGAAGAAAAAATCACGATATCGACCGGGGCAAAGAGCCGGACAAACCGAAACGCACAATTACGGCACGATCAGATACACAGACACTGAGTAATATATAGTCAGAGTGCCACTGGGAATAGGGATAGGATGGATGGGGAGGTGGAGGAGGAGATGGCTGGGGGAAGCTTTGGTTGCCATAGAAACCAGGTTGGTTTGAAGGCCAGAGGTTAAAGGTTGAGAAGAGAGGCGTAAAAATATTGAGATGGGCCAGGGAAGGGAAAAGTGCAGGAGAAAGATAAATAGAGAGGAACCATAGCTAGTAAAGATAAGATCAAGAGAGTGGTATAGAGTGAATACATTTTTAAAAAATAAATTAGATAAAGAGGGGTGATAGAAGGATAAATCAGACAGATATAATGGATCAGAGGTTTCGCGGAAGGCAGGTTTATCCTGATTCTAACACATTTACTTAGAAATAAACCCAGATGAAACCAACTTCCAACTAACGGACACACAAGATCACATCCTACCAATCTATTTCAATTAATCCAGAGTAACTACCACATGGTTTTCAAATTCACAGTCGCAATAGTGGATTAGAACCCCCTATTAAAGATAGGCCCTTTCCGGAAGCTCCCATCTGTAATGCAAAGCATTCCGCAGGCTTTACTGCCCTGTGAAAACTGTATAGAGGCACTGACTGTACTGTTTCCACACTCGGGCTGGTACGTCTTTGAGCCATGGCAGTAGCTCAAATGTGGCAGGTCTATGTATAGGCTGTGCGTGGAGGCGCCAGGTTATACAATCTCTATATCTTCATGCAGTCCCTGCTGGGTTGGGAGCCTGAGAGAAAAGCCCACGCACCTTCCACAAGTGACGCTGTAGAATGCCACTGAATGTCTGAACCTTGTCACAGACATTGTGCACTGGGATATTAAACCACACTGATTGTGAGCACAAGGTGGGCAATAAAAGGTAAACTGTATTTGAATATATAGCCTTAGAAGAAAGTATGAATATATGTATGTGTGTGTGTGTCTGCCTGCATATGAGGGAAAAGAATGAATTTGTAGCAGTGTCCCCCTCAGTCCCCCTCCCCAATAAGTGGAAATCTCTGCATACATGCTGGCATTATCCAAAATAATGGGGTGCTGATCCCAGAAAAGACAGCTCATTGGGAGTGACACCCCATCCACGTTTCACCTCTTGTCTCCCAAGAGAATAAAACCCTTCAGCAAATACCCCTTTTCAAAACCATAGCAAGCACCGCAAGGCAGTGGATCCCCTCTTCAGATCACCCCAATTTAACACTCCCTGTCCCCAATACGGAACAGTAGGAAGGAAAAGCAGGAGAGCCCCCCCCCCCAAATTTTGATGACCCTCTAGCCTGGCCCTTCAGTCACTGGAAGGGAAGGCAGGGACCGGAGAGGTGACGCTTGGAAATATTAAAGTGCTGGATATAGTATTGGCCCCTACCCCGCTAACCCCCCCCCCAATCTGTCTGGCATTCAGACACTCGGGTGGCACCCAAACAGCCCTCAACACGGTCCCCCTCCCCCCATGACCAGCTTGCTTACGTTGGGGGCAGTTAGGGAGGAAATGAAGGGCAGACTACCATGTGCTGGAGACGAGGGTCTGAGAATGACGCAAGTCATGCAATGCTGTTCGTAATATCAGGTGGGGGGACGGGGTTCAAAGGGACGGGAAATGGGTGGCTTAGAGAGAATACTGGAGAGCTGGTTTTACCTGGGAAATTTGAGGGAGGAGGGATAGGAAGCTGGAATGGCAAGAGAACCATGTAGGACCAAGGGGCTGTCCTGGGGTGGGTAAAGATGTAGGGCAGAGTGTGTGTTTGTGTATGCGTGCATGCAAGTGCATGCACACGCTTGTGAGGCAATGGGGCAGTGGGAGAGGGGGCGGTCTATCTCTAGTTATAGTTTCTCATATATATATATAATATATATATATAAACAGCACGAACATCTACATTCATCCTGGGAGGGGATGACACCCCGCCAGCCCCTCCCAGTACAAGCACCCACCAGCCCCCCCTTTCCCCTGCATAAGGGGACTTGGGGGGCAGGGATAGGATGGCGGCTTCCTCCTCACAACACCTCCTACTTCGGGTCAGTGACCTGTGGAGGGAGAGAGAGAGAGAGAGACAAAGAGAAAGGGAAAAAGCACATGAACACAGAAAACCAGAAGCATAACTATAAATAGAAGAAGTGACAGGGAGTGAAAGAGAGAAGAGCAAACAAAAAACTACATGCACAGTATTTGTCTCTGAGGTTCCCAGGAATGTTCAGCTCCTACATTTTGGAACAGAGGCAGGTTGAGGAAGAGATTGTGTCCACTCCTTAACCATGACATTCCAGCATCCTGCCTCTAGTAGGTCAGCCAGTAACAAGACTTGCAATGCTTACCTAGGGCCGACAGATACTACAGAATGACCAGCTTTCTCAGTGGCTCCAATGGTTGGCCCAAAGACCCTGGACAGCCAACCAGGCTGGGCTCTGAGATCAGGTCCAGAGATACTGAGGATGGGGAGAATGAAGGTGGAAATACAGGTACAGCTACTGCACTCTGTGCTTTTCATGCTCATTGCTGGTCTCTGCCACTGCTGCCAACAACAACAGCAGCCGAGGGTGTCTCCAGACAGCAAGAGGCCAGTATGGAAGGCAATTGTAGGTCTTTCCATGTATCTGCTTTCTAGCTACCCGGAACCCAGGCAAGTGCCCACACACTTCCCTTTGGGTTTTTGTTTGTTGCATGGTTGGCTGATTTCTGAGGAGTTAGATGGGGAATTATGAATCAGCAGACACCAGGGAAGTGATTGCCAGATTTCCTGTAATAGTGATACTATGGGATGTCACCTCCATATCTCTGGACTATATTGGGAATGCCACTATGCTGAGGAACCACAGGTTGTCGCCCATGTCCAGAGGCACCATGAGATGGTGCCATCTCCCACCCTACCACTTCTGGGATGTCAGGAGAGCCCTGAGCTAGTCATGCCCTGAAAACCAAGGCTGCTTGAGTCTGAACAGGGAGACTCTTGTGTTGGAAGGCATCTTTTGTTTCAGGGGCTGCCTGCTCTGAGCCTAGTCTAAAGGTCAAGGGCTCAAGCACACTTACTCCACGGTTATTCCATAACAGGGGATCTTGCCTAAATAACAGGAGCCTCTCTTTCATAGTGCCGCTTTGGTGTCAATGACATCTTGTGCAGCTTGAAAAGATACAGCTTTAGGCTAGGCAGTGGGACTCTGGTCTCCTGTACGAGCTGGGCAAAGTCAATGCAAATATTATACAGCCTCAGCTGTAGGTGACTGTCACACGTTATCAGCATTGCCAAGAGAAACAGAACATGTTGTGGTGAAACTACCACACCCTGTTAGCTCTTAAACCTTGAAGTGCCATATGATAATGCAGCAAGTATGACTTTGCATAAATAAACAAAACAACAACACAAGTCTCTACAGCCCCAAACCCCAAGATATATAACCAAAAAACCAAACAAAAAGGTTCTGCCAAAAAAACCCAAGATATATATGGGTTTTTTGGCTGTAGGGACTTGTATTGGCTTGCTTTGCATAAATAAACATCAGGAGGAGAAGTAGCACACACAGCTCTGGAGTTCACCAAGCACTCAGATTAGAGACTAAGGGCCTGTTTGCACTTACCTTCTAGTGAGCTCTTGTCTGCTTGCTGGTGAAGCTGCTGTGGGTTTCCCCAGAGCCATCCAGTGGTGAACTGCTGAACAGCAGTCCACACATTTACCAGGAGGAGCTAGTTGCACTCCTGGATGTTGCACCTGCCCCCTCTTCTGGGTACAGTGGAGTGAGTGGACATGGCAGCATAACTGCAGCTGTGCAGTTGCATGCAGTATCCAGATTGCTTCGGCAATGTCTGAGTGCATGCCGAATGCTGCCTTGGACAACACTGTCTGACCATTTGCACTTCAAGTGCTGCTTGCCCAGTACAGGGCTGTTCCAGCATTCAACGTGTAAATGGCCACCACCCTGCTGGGTCTTTACCAATCCAGTTATGGTATTATTATAGGTGACCTTTGCACTCACTTAGGACCTGTTTGCACTTACCAGCCCAGTACTTACCATACTAGGCTGGTAAGCGTGAACAGGCTCCAAGTGAGCTCAAAGGTCACCTAAGAGATGCACTTATGTTTGAAAAGCAGCCTCTCCTCCCCCAAAATTAGCATACACAATTTTGCCTTCTTTTTGTAGCACAGCCCCGCTTTTTCAGGAGGGGATAAGTACCGACTCTAATGCAAATTGTACTTTTAAGAAACAAAACTTCACTAGGCTGGTTCCAACTTTAGGCTGGCTACTACTAACAGGCAACAAATTTGCCCTGAAATCTTGAGGTGAAGGGCAAGATATAGCTATTTTGAAGTTAATAAGTAAAGCTAACAACTGTGAAGAAGAATTTCAGTAAGTATTGCTTTTGTGACCCATGCAAAGAATCAAGCTCCTAATTGTTTAGTACAGTAATCCAAATTAAATGTTGGGCAAGCTGTTCTTTTTGTATTCTTTTTTAAACTGAGACATAATTTATACACAATTTTGTTCAAAAGTTACTTCCAACATCACAGACTAAAACAAAGACTTGTTTGCAACTGCATTGTGAATGAATAATTATAATTGCTCAGTAAGTCAGCTCATGGCATGTTGCAAAGCAGCCTCAGAAGATAAGTAGGTACAGGATGAATAGGTGAAACATTTTTTTTTTGTTATCCTAGATAGGAAGTGTTTTGGGAGCAAAGTAAACCAAGCAGGATAATTCATAGTAGTCACAGATAGTTTCCACACTTATCTGACTGGCCCAGACCAGCAGGACAGGGCCAGGTTGGAGCAGTTCTAGTGGCTGGACCACTCTACTGTCCTGAAGCAAGCCTTCCACACTCAACTTTTTGTGCCCATAATTTTAAGCATGGAATGGGTATAATTCTGAGTGAAAGGAGAGCATCCCTATCTGACACACACACACACAAGACAGCTTTCACTTCCTAACTTACCCATCTACATCTGGTTTGCAAAGGAAGTAGGGCCGCCTTGGCCATAGCCCCCTTGTTGGCCATAATCTCCTTGCTGACCATAGCCCTGCTGACTGTAATCAGGCTGGTAACCTCCCTGCTGCCCGTATGTGTCCTGTTGTCCGTAACCTGGAGCTTGGTTGTAGGTATCACCATAGGATTCAGGAGCAGGCTGCTTCTCTTGCGCGGGTGGATACTTCATGAATGGAGCGCTCCAGCCTGTCTCTTTAAACACAAACCACAGGTTCCCCAACCACAACACCAGATTCAGGAAACCAAAAACCTGTAAACAAAGTTGAGAAAGAACAATTTATTCCAGAGCATTCTCCCAACTGCAGGCCCTGACCCTGAGCAATCTGGGCACGTCAGCAGAATGGAAGAGGCTGGGAGAAGGACGTAGGTCTCCAAAGCAGCAGCACTCCCTGTGGTAGAGCAATTGCCTCCATCAAAGAAGGTAGGAATGGGCTGAACTAGTTCTGTTGGTTTGCTGAATAACCAGCTAGTTTACAAATGTTTGTCTCAAACTGAACATTCAGAGTCTTTCTGCACTCACTTGTTAATCCGGAACAAGAGCTTCTAAGAATACACTGTCTGCATGGGACTGATATAGGTCAGGATCAGAACGGTGCTAAGGGCTCACTAATCTGGAGCAGTGGTAGACCAGACACATGTGGTTTACATCTGTCCTAGCACTCTTAGATCCGGATCAAGGAAGGGGCATCAAGTGTTTCCACACTACCTGCGGAAACCGTTTTAACCCCCCTCCCCTTAAGTAAGATTTAAAACATTTACCTTAAGCGGCTTCCGCACTGGAGTCCTCTTCTGTGACCCTTTGCAGACGCCGCTTCTGCATTTCAGCATGCAAGACCAGTTTTTAAAACCGGTTTTGCCGCTGAAATCCGGATTAAATGTAAGACCTGAAAAATCGATGGATTTTTCTCTTTGATGGATTCCCTCCACCTGTCATGCTGGGAAGGGTGGGAGCAGGACCAGAAACACATGGTGACTGGCAGCTCCACGCTCCAATCCCATGGCTCTGGGGGCAGCATCGCCGGCGTATGAGTCGGAGGACCTTTGGAATGGATGCTGATGTGTCTGCAGAACACCCACTCCATCCGGCCTCCGGAATCCAGCCTCCCCGCACGTGTGCGGATGTGTGAGGACCCTTCAGATCCATCACAAACAGTGAGGATCCCTGTGGTAGAGCAATGTGGTCAGATCGCTGAAAAATGGATCTTTTTAGATCCATTTTTCAGTGGCCAATGCGGAAGCACCCATCCACACATAAAACAGATCTAGAAAGAGTGTGGGATGGTGACATGTACAGTTACAACACAGGGGCACAGCAAAGTAGCCTTATTGCACAATCAAATTGCACCCTTCCTAGTCATCAGTTTGACTATTTAATGAAGATAAATTGGCAAGAAGTGCACATATACTTTATCTGATCTGCCTGTGTGAGCATCCAGGAGTTCTGGGCTTAGAAAAGGAAGAGGCCACAGTCAAAGCTGATATGTTGGGGGGGGGGTGTTAGTGAAAAGCTGATGGAGCCCTTGGGCGAAAAAATGTTGCCACTTCTGATTTGCAGCAATGACGCTCAGAGTGTAAGAAAATATCGTCAAATCCAGTTAAATGTCAGTCATAGCATTCTGAGTCAAACTATGCAATGATATTCTACTCGCCGCCTGCTAAGACACTATGGAGGATCAAATTTGCCTCAGTGCCAAGACATGGATTCCTCAGTGACTCCATGGTGATGTAGCTTCAACTGAAGCATTATATGAATCAAATAATTCTCGTGAACAAGCCCTGTATGCTGCTTAGCCACAAAGGCAGATGTTGTGTCATGAGTAGAGTGGAAAACAGGGTGCAGTTGTTCTGAAGGAAACTGACATATTGAATCGCAAAGGCTTTACATCCTCCTTCGGTTTTCCTGCTACAAATGGAAATTTTCTTTGTATAAACACATACACCTGACGATGTCTCATTCTTCAACAACTCACAATGCCAGACATGTGACTAGCTAGGCTGTCAGATCAGCTAGCTGACATAATCCCTTTGCCAGCCTTTCTATTCTAGTGCTCTCTAGCTATTTTAAATGACAACTCCCATCAGCCTCAGCTCATGGTAATCAGGGTCAATGGGAGTTGTAGTCTAAAACGCCAAACTAGCAGCTGGTTTGAGGAAAATGTCTTTAATATAAAATAAAGTGCAGACACAATCCATTCCATTGGGTGCTAGCAGCATAATTTTGCACACAACTGCCAGAAAATACTGGGCACAATCTATGCACTTTTCTGGGGTCACACCTCCCAGGAAGTGTCAGTGAAATGTTTCATTTTATGATTTCAGTTTTAACAAACTTTGTGATAAGAAGGAGTTTAACAGCATCTCCAATTGATTTTGTAACTTAAATCAATTGGCAGTGCTGTAGGAGGGACATGAATGGAAGGTCACCAGCTCCTTACTGAGATGTGGAACGTTTGCCACCATCTCTAGCCAAGTGCTAAGTCCACAATCAACTCATGCTTCTCCTTCCATTTTGCTGGCTTCACTGTGTAGATTGAAAGCAAACCTTTTCTGACAACTCTGGAAGTGGCTCCATTGAGAACCAGAGCATTTGAGAAGCAGCGTTGGCCTTCCTCCTAGCAGTAGTGGGTCAGCCAGCTCAGATGGCCGATCTGAGATGTCATGAAAGTGCAGCCAATTGTTAGTCTCATCATGACACTGCAGGCGCCATAGGATGGGAGAGATTATTTGACCAACTTTGTGCGTGTTGCTCTTTAACTTAATATGGGTGTCACTTATTGTTCTGTGCCAGGCAGAGGACTGAAGTGGTGTAAAAATGGGGTCAGCTGGAAGAAGCTCAGAGCACAAGTCCCTCTTCTTTCTTCATTCATGCTTGGTTACATTCATGCTTGCATAAAGTAGTATAATATATGTTCAGTGAGGTTCTGCCCAGCCTCACAGTACTTCACTTAACATTAGCTATTTCTGTTTGGACTCCTCTGCCACTTCCTTTTTGCTGCTGTGCCCTCTACCCCCACCCCAAGCCACAATGGGCATCAGTCCTCACTATGCAGAAGTTCTTCTCTTCAGATGTATTCAGTACACTTTGGGATACACAGATGTTTTTTACTGGCCAGCAGATATGCATGGCCACACAAAAGCAACGCACAAATAAAGGAGAAACAATAATAATAAAGCCAAAAAATTAAACAAAACTTAAAAAGCACTATTCTCTTTTCCATAAATTTGTACTGCTATCCATCCATACGTATAAGAGCATGCATCTTTTAAGGAACAGGAAACTAAGCTTGTGCCTGTCTAATTTCTAGTCAAGCAGCCAGCTTCGCTATAATTTAGCAATCAGTAAAACAATCCACATGATTTAATATGGCCCGAAGAAGATGAGAGGCTTGATGAGCAACAATCTGAATATATACACACTGCAAATTATTACAGTTGCTAAAAAAAGAGCAGTGGAATAGGAGTAGCTTTCTTATGAGGGTAAAAGCAGAATTAATGTCAAATAATTTTCACCACTTCATTTTGATATATATTCTATAGTAAGGCTAAGATAAAACAGTAGCATTTGAAAAGATGGCGTAAGAGCTTACAAAAAATAACTTTATAAGTGATGATCCTGAAGAACAGATGAATTTAGCAATAAATGAAGGCTTATGAACACCCCCAATCTTAGCATGGTGAAGGTTCTTTTTGAGTAAACATGCAAATGACTTTCAGCCTTAAAAAGGCAGAACCACAGATGAACATCTCCAACATATAGATGGCAGACATATAGAAATGCAGATTCTAGAAACAGGGTAGCGGCATAACACTCAAAACCACATGCTATAATATGTTGTCTGGGAGCCCTAAAGAAAAATGGGTGTGCGCATTCACACATGCCTCATCAAAATCCCATTAGAGCTCATAGAATAACTAACCACAGAGGTGTTGAGGCCAGAGGTAACGGGCTCCCTTTCCTCCTTGCATGTGTTGCCTTCTCTTGAACACACATCCATTCCTTGAATCACATTGTCAGGGTCGGTGGCCATCTTAACATCTGAAAGCCCTTTAGCCCAAGCACAAGAGCTGACCAGCCACATGAAGGTGAAAACTGCTGTGACAATGAAATCCTGCAGAAAGAAGGGGGGGGGGGAAGGTTAATGTCAAGCAGCAGAGACTTGAAGGATATATGGAGCAATAGAAATGGCATGAGGTTCTTATTGGAAGCTTGACTTTGATCTCATTGAACCATTGGTGAGATTAAAAAAAAAGGAAGCTTCCAACTGGAACCTCACCTTGTCCCTGCCAACCTTCTGGAAGAGCTACATACAGCAAAGCTCCCACAGGAGTTCCCAAAGCAAGAGTTAGGCTTCTGAAGGAGAAATTGGTGACTGCCAGATCCTGCCTATGATTGGGCTATGAGATCTGGTAGAAAACCTTCTGAAAGAAGATCTGAAGGATCTTATTTCTAGACATCCCGGAATATTATACTTCAGCTGATTGCACTAGCAATTGATCCAATGTTCTGTCTTTTGGGACCTTAACAACAGAAATGACAACAGGCCTATGCCATATTCAGATCCATCCATCCATCCATCCATCCATCCATCCATCCATCCATCCATCCATCCATCCATCCATCCATCCATCCATCCATCCATCCATCCATCCATCCATCCATCCATCTATCCTGCCCTATACTCAAATGTTTCAAGGCAGGTCACAATAAAATCACTGTAAAAAACAGATAAAATAAGTTAGCTAAAACAGTAACAGTGCCTGCATGGGAAGGGGAAACTGTTCCTTCAGCTAAAGGCCAGGATAAAAAGGGAACCCACTGGTGTCTAGTTATCCTCAAAAGGAGGAGACAAAAATATACAGGATGATGAAGAATTTTTTTTCTCCTGGCTCCATTACAAAATTGTCAGCAACAATTGTTAAGTTCTATCTCATCCAGGTTTTTACAGGCGCCCTCACCAAGGTTTCACCCATACAAGAGCAGGATCTGGTATGGAGATATGACACTCATTGCAGGGGTGACTGAGCCTTCGAGAATGTCTGAGGCCTTGCAATGGTGAAGATTTCCATTGATGCACTTTGAAACAGAAAATTGTCCCCAGTGAATTGCATTTCTCTTTGAACACCAGCATAAGAAGAAGGGAGCAATGCAGCCTCTTTGACTGCCCTGTGCTTAGGGCTGGACGCAGAGGTTCAGGGCTGGCTGGGGAATTTGTACATCCTGCCTCCAGACCACTTCTCTGGGGCACCATGCGCCCATGTGGATGGTGCCTAAGTCACTTCTACATAAGCTGGCTTCTGTTGGCCAGCTTCCTGGTTACTTTAGTCCTTTTGCTCATAAGGTCCTTCATTCTAGCCTATGAATTTCAGCTATGGGGCAGCCAAGGCTATGGGTTGGTTGGTTAATGGTTTAACTCCTACCTCAACCACAAATTAATTTTGTGGCCACCGGGAAAACACTGTTTCTGAAGTCCCAGACAGTCAGGAAAGAAGAAATGGCTTAGTAGCCTTTTCTGAGTCATTGGGGATCATAGTGATTTGATGGGTCAGAGTTAGTGTGTAGTCTTGGGCTGCGTCCCCATGCTGGCCATCTGGCACACTTTGGGCACTGTTTAGGCATGCATTTCGGGTGTCCCCATGACATTCCTGGCAATGCGGGACAGGCACGGGTTGGGCGCGGATGGTGGTGTTCCCATGCGAAGCGTGCCAAACTCTGGTACGGGGGAGCTGTGCCCCCTTCTCTCCACCCCCTCTCTCCTCATTGGAAGCCAGATTGACATCAGCCAGATTCCCCACCCCACCCCCACTTGGCAGCACTGGCAGCCAGGACTGGGGTAGGAGGCACGGAAATAAGTAAAAACAAAGCTCCATTCATAAAAATAACTTCTTCTTTTTTAATGCTGAAAGCTGCAACAAGGTTTAGTGGCAGTAGGCACTTGAGCAGTTTTGTGCACCTCTGCTGTACCGGGGACCGGGGGAGCACCCGTCAACTTTAAAATCAAGACTCTTGACGATCGGGGAAATGGGGGTTGCAAACGCAACAAAAATCAAGCCATTATGCAGCCTGCCTTGGCATTCTGAAACAGGGTTGGAATTACTTCTGTGGAAATGGCAGGAAATTAAAAAAACCAAGCCGTTCTCCAGCATGCTTTTGTGATCAGCATTTTAAAAAGTCAGCGGCTGTGATCATCAATAGACAGGGCATGGACAGCATGCACACCCCACCTCCCAATGACGTGAGCACAAAACTCCTCCCCATTAGCCCACAAGTGTCCCCATGTGCGTTCCCAGCTCGCTGTGGAATGCGTGCCGGCTCCCCAAACTGTGCTGAGACTTGTTTTAACAGGTATCAAATCTGGCACACTTGTGGCACAGTTTGGGGGGATTTGGTATTCTTTCTGCGTGCCAAATCCAAAGCACACCGATCTTGTGCTCGGAACCGCACCAAAGCTGCATGGGGACGTGGCCATGAGCTAACATTGAGCAGTATATTATCCAATAGACTCTGGAAACCTTTTCTTTCAAAATCACATTATGTCCTTAGTTTCTAAGCTTTTTAGGTTACTGTTGGTGTGCAAAGATAACAATCTATATGGTGTTCTAGATCCACTAAAAAGGTGCGTTCTGTTAACCATCTCAAAACACTGCTGTTTTTGATGGTGCCAGATGATTAACACTGGTGATGTTCATCTCCTTAATGAAGGGAACATAACACCTTTTCTTGAAAATGTTGCTGAACTAGAACTACCATTATTCCAAAGCCTTTAGCCATGTTGATTGCTCCTGATGGGAGTTGTAGTTCAACAACATCAGGAAGACCAGAGGTTGGGCTAGAGAAGAGACTGGACCTGCTCCGGTGGGAGTCTTTTGGAGCAGACCCTACCATGCTTCGATTGCCATGACCCCAACCACACAGGTTATACAAGGATCATTTGGAAACACAATAGATTTAGTCTCCTATTAAATCCTTTCTCCTGACTGACTCCCTCCAGCCATACACCTGTAGAACTGCACTCACAATCATAGGCCCCTTGTTGTTCTCCCTGTATTTGTCTTGCATGAAGACGTAGACAACAATGGCAGCAAGGGAGTAGAGGAAGGCAAAGACCGCGATGGTGACAAAGAATTCCGCTGACGAGGAGCAATCTCCCACCAAGAACACTTTCTCCTTTTCACTCCCTTTACAAGATGGAGCATCAAAGTACACCTGGTGGAGCCTGTAAGAGGAGGCAAAAGCCAGCAGGTAAGTCATTCCGGCAGAGTTGTGAATACTATTTATTATTATCATCATCATAATTTTGCACCTAGATAACTGGGCTTTTGCAACTGTTATATCTTTTAAGAGGAAACCCACTCATGGACCACTGAGGGAAGAGAGAGATAAATGTTTCATTCTGTGTCAAAAGGCCGCCAGTTGGAGGGCAGCAGATTTAGGGAGACAAAAGGAAAGCGCTTCTTCGTGTAATTAATTTGTGGAGCAGCCACTGATTTAAGTGATGGTAAAAAGGACAAAACCAATTCATAGCGGAAGAAATTATTCATGGCAGCATTTTCTATGATCTGAGACAAGCTACTTCTGTGCAACCTACACAAGAGTCAAGCTATCCCTTCATGCCCTTCTTTGGGGCTTCTTAAAACTCCCGGCTGCATGCAGTAGGGAGCCCAATGCCAAATTTTGTGAATCTGTTTGATCTGATCCTAAATAACTCTTCCCAGGGACCCTTGCATATTTGTGCTTATTTGGCAGGAGTGGCCAGTGGTGTGAGGCACACCAGAGAGTGCTGTTTGTTGCCTTTGCTTGTAGCCTGCAGAGCACCAGCAAATCTCCCTTTGAGCCATCAAACTGGCACACGCTGGTACCAGGCACTTCCAGCTGGACCTGTGCCCATTGTCTACTACTGTCATTTGAGCTCTTCTTGGGAGTGGCTGTTGCTCAGTGGCAAAGAGCCTCTCCTTTGCACCCAGGATCCCCCAGGATGACATTAAGCGCAAACCACTTCTGCATTTTTGCCAAGAAATTTGTCTCTTGGGAGTTTTTACATTTTCCTATGTCTTTTCTACTGAGAAGTAGGACACAAATTTACATGAGACCCTGAAAATACGCTCAACCTAGAAGTCGCTTAGATTTCACCAAATATGATGTACAGATTTGTCTAAAACAACAGAATCTCGTGACATATTAAAAGCTAACAACACATTTATATTGGCCCTACTTTTTCTGAGCTTCTGTCCGCTTGTAAACTGTAGACACTGTTATCCTGAGCTACAAGGTCTGTAGGTTCATGCATTCTTGTGTGGGGATGTGCCTGTGCAAGCAGGCAAAAACACAATATATAAAGGAAGTGTAAATAGAGAAGTTAAAGGGAAACGGAATGGAGGAGAAGTTGAGTCACTGGTAATTACAGTAAAATTTAGCTATGCTGAGAATGTGGATATTTTGGTACTGGTGGTAACATTAATTGAAAATCCATTATTTCAATTCATTCCACAACTGAGTTCCTTGCATTTCAGTGGTTTCACGCTGCAGCCTCCTTTTGATGTTCTTCTCTCAGATTTATTCCGCCTGACAATAGTTGTCCAAGGCTGCATCTCCACTACACGACCAGGGACAGTCTTCCCCTAACCCTGGGATGTTGCCTCTCCATTTATCATTGCATTAATAAGACTGGGCGCCCTTGCTGCCCCAGGGGGTGTGGAGATGGTGTCTTAGGGTCAGGAAAGGAACAGCCATTCTGCAGACTCTCTGATGCCTTAATTTGTTAGGCAGCATTTCATAGATATGCTGCAAGATGACTCAAAGGGCTGCTGGCTTCTGTGCACAGGCTCACGAGGACTGCGCTGAATCATGAGGAAGCCAGAGAGCTTGGCCTATTTGCACAAGTGCTTGCCCTTGGCAGGGCAACCTGACTGGCAGCAAAGAAGATGTCCTGCCACACCAGCCAGGGCACATCATTGAAAGGGTCATCCCCTGCCCGCTTGCTCTGTGTTCAAGCAAAGGTCTTTCCTGTTCTGCTACAACCGTTCTTTGTACTGCAAACATGAAGAATCTAAGATCACCTATATACAAAGTAAGCACTCTGTTATGGAGCTATGGCTCCTTAGCAGAATTGGACAGTGAAACAGAGGCTGCTCACTCAGTGGGAAAGGGGTACCATGCTGATTCATGTGGCATTACTGATGGGGCCAAATGTCTGGAGCCAGATTTAGGGAAGGGGGGGAATATTGCACCACTAAACATGGCAGCACATGTCTGCTTGTTTTGCCAACCTTCCCTTTTCCTCACACCCTTCTGCTCAACCTGGATCTTCAACAAAATGTGCCAGTCTTACACACAGTAGTGCTTCTGTTCAGAGACTCAGGCAGAGATCCATGCCTTTTGCCTTCCCTACTCTCACATGAATTCCACTTTGCAAGCTGCCATGGCTCTGGATGTTGGCAAATAAAATGTTTTGACAATCCACTTAAGCATCACTAAGTCCAGTGCCACCTAGTGAATAGATTATATAATGACCTTATCCACACAGAAAGTCATGAATTGAAAGGATCTTTGCATGGTAAATTATCTGTCCAGAAT
The DNA here is from genome assembly GCA_014337955.1 of Aspidoscelis marmoratus. Classification (NCBI taxonomy): domain Eukaryota; kingdom Metazoa; phylum Chordata; class Lepidosauria; order Squamata; family Teiidae; genus Aspidoscelis; species Aspidoscelis marmoratus. The sequence goes on from MTQE01001795.1 coordinate 4,030,882, forward strand.
CCATCCAGAATCATGTTGGGGAAAGAACAAAGATGCTCAGAAGTGAGCTAAGAGGAGAATAAATCCAAACTGACAGAAACAATGGATTACCAGGAACAATATACTTTTAAGCGAGAGAACCATAACAATTATAATAAAATGACGCTGCTGGGTTTTGGGACAACAAGATACATGCCCCCTTTAATGTCTCTTTCTGGCCCTGTACATATAGGTCATTGTTTAAATGCAATTTTTTTAAAGTCAAAGGCTGCCCCTTGTGAACTAATTCCTGTCACCAGCCACCCATGTGTTTCATCCATGCATAACCACAACTGAGAGATCAACTCACCGAAACGGATATGAGAACTCCACCTCTATATTGAGATCACTCTCTGACTTGTTGGCGCACGCAACACTCAGGCGGAATTCTCCAGTGTAACCGCCGCATGTCGCAAATGCAAAGATGGAAAAGAACTGAGGGAGAAAGGAGTCGGAAGGAAAAACAGAAAGAGAGAGGATGAGGGATGTTCAGTGGGACACCAGCTCTTTCACCTTTTCTGTGGTAGTCTAATGCAGGAATTTTCATTATTGTTCAGTGTTAGTCAGTGGGTGCGTCCAGACAGGACATATGCTTTGCAAACACTCCAGAGCTGCCGTCTAAGTGCTATGCAGGGTTTAGAAAGCTCCACAGTCCCTGCGGAGCAAAGCCCAATCCTATGCAGCAAAAAACTCCTACCCACACCTCAGCATTGGCTTTGGATTTTCCCTTTTCCTTGAAGTTTGGGTGAGATTTTGCAGGAGTTCACTTACTTACACACACACACACACACACACACACACACACACACACA
>MTQE01001795.1:4051317-4066564 GCA_014337955.1 Aspidoscelis marmoratus
ACTGGAAAAGGTGCAGAAAAGGGCAACCAGAATGATTAAGGGGCTAGAACTGCAATGTCTAGGCCTCCTCAGCTTGGAAAGATGGTGTTTAAGAGGGAACCTGACTGAAGTACATAAAATCATGCATGGTATAGAAAAAGTGGATAAAGAAAATTTATTTTCTCTATCACACAATACTAGAACCAGGAGGCGCTCTATGAAGCTGATGGGTAGGAGAGTCAGATCAGACAAAAGGAAGTATTTCTTTACCCAGAGGGTTGTCGGTCTATGGAATTTGCTGCCAGAAGAGGTGGTAACAGCTACCAGCCTAGATGGCTTTAAGAAAAGAGTTAGACAAATTCATGGATGACAGTAATATCAATGGCTACTAGAATGGATGCCTCAGTACATCTTTTAGGCTGGGGGAACATGCAGGATGCCTCTAAGGCCATTTACTGGGATCTGAGAGCAGGAGGAGGTTTACCCTTGTCTCTGCTTGAGATGCCCATGGGCAACTGTTGGACCACTGTGTGAGACAGGATGCTGGGCTAGATGGGCTGTGGCCTGATCCAGCAGGGCTCCCCTTATTTTCTTATCCCATACAAGATTGCAGCAATGACTGGCTTTCAGGAAATGAGATAAAGAATCAGTCTACAGATGGGGCTTCATGCTCCTAATAGAACAACTTGGGTAGGATTGTGGCAATATTTAAACTCTAAAATAGAAAGAATAGAAAGTACTAGCAAAACTAGGAGTTTGGGATGTAGCTCTGATCACCCCTTTTTTTTAATGCAATTCCCTCACCCTCTCAGTTTCTATTCATTCTAAAAATGGATCTTCTCCCAGCTGAGCTGCTGGGGAGGCAGCTAAATTAGTGTTATGACAACATTGTAGTGTAATCCAATATTTTTTTAACCTGGTATATATTGAGGACTTTTTAGAAAAGGAAAATTCAGTGTTTTGGGGCTATGACTATAGTAGCCATTAATAATGGTACTATGACTTGTGGTAGTGATGATGCTGAAAGGAACCAGAAAAAGAGCGGAAGGTTTTAGCATGTTCAAAGGCATTTGGAAACTTTTTGTTATCGTTGTTTGGTGCTAATGGGTCTATAGGCCAACTCCTGGTAAGTTCCATGGAGACATCTTTACAGTTTTCTTAGTAGATACAGAAATGGGCCTCTCTCCATGACCTTCTTCTAGATAAATGATGGATTTTGTACTTGTGATGACTCACTGATTTTCAGCCAGTTCCTCTACCACTAGGCTATGGCCACTCCCTATATTAGAAGATCTATATGTCATTGTACAGAGAAATAGCCTAAATTTTCTCAAGCTTTGGTACAACTCAGTCCCCACGTCCACTAGGAATGGTGCACCTGTTACCTCAGAGTAGCCATATCTGTGTGTTTCACATATTAGCTTCTCTTCTCCCTCAGGCCTTAAATTTTTTTTAAAAAAAAGTCTGAGAGATTCAGTTTTGTTTCACCTTTATCTCGTTCATTAGGGAGAATAAAGACTTAGTGTTCACAATTACGTATATCTGTGACTGAGGGGCCTTTTATGCTTGGTATAGCTGTAGACCTGAAAATGTAAAATATCAGGCCCTAGAAGACTCTTGAGAGAAATAAAGTAGCCAAATGAAGCAGCTGATCTTTGGTGTTGTGAAGAAAAGGCAGAAAACTGCTAGCTATTTATTCTGTTATTGCTGCATTTTTATAGCCAGTGAAAGGAGACAGCATTTAAGGAAATGTCTGCCTTGCCTTGGAAGGCTGGCCTTATTTCTTTCCACCATTCTTTCTAAAATCTCATATCCACAGTACTGTATTATGAGGAAAATCTTCAATCATTCCAACCATGTAGGTGAACTAGGCACTGCCTAAGAGACCAAGAATTAAATTAGTTGGCAGTGATTTTTTTTTAAAAAAACCCTCTCTTTAATATTTTATATAAATAAGAAACTGGAGATCATGAAACATTTTGTACTTCAAATGCACATTATTGTGTATTACTAAAACACCCTGCAACAGCTATAATGGAGGCAGACCATCTGGTCAAGCATGAACAGTCATTATTTTTCTTCTGTGTTTGTCTGTGTGCCCATAATGCCCCAGAAACCTTTTGACCAGCTCTCTTTGAGTGTATTATGCATGTCCATGCACGGATGAATATTTCATGTCTTCTTTGCTTCAACCAGATCTGGAAGGCAACAAGACTGAACATTTTCTAGGCCTCCAAGATCAGCATAATGCCTACCGTGGCCTGTACAGAATGGGGCATCACAGAAGCAGCCTGTGATAATTCTATTTTCTTGACCTGCCTCTTGCTAGGAAAAGGCAACTTCCAAGACCCTGAAGATTAGACCATACCTTGCAATCATGTATTAGAACTGTGCTCATTCATTTTGTATCACCAGTGCATCACTTTTTCCTAAGCATCAAGTCTTAATCACATCATATCCACCCACTATAAGAAGAAAGGGGGAACAGAAATGTCAGAAACAAAATAGCTTCTGCTACGTGATAGTAAGCTAAAAGCCAGTATACCCTCATTGGATGCTATCCTGTGCTTCATTCATCAAGTTTTCCAGATCTTGGCCACTGATATGGTCAGCTTTTGTATGACGTCTGCACCTGACTTTTGGGTGTTTATGTATGAGAGACCAATCTGTTAATTTTATACTTTAAAGAAATGTCCTAGCATTACCATAAGTAAACTGGTCACTTAAACTGCATTTCATCCCACTTAAGCATCTTCCATAACTTTGCTGCCACGGAACGTGCCATTTTCTCATGCAACGGATCCCTCAACAAGGATCCAGGAACTACAGTCAATGGGGCCAGCTGAAAATCTAGGTCAAACACCACACCCAGCAATCCATCATCAGGCTATCCAGTAGAGTCTTAGACAGCTCTGCTTTACCATGTTAGCCTCACATGTTGCTGGACTACAATTCCCATCATCCCTGATTATCAACTAGGTTAATTTAGAGCTGGTGGGGGATGAAGCCCACCAACACCCGAAGAGCATCAGGTTGGAGAGCAAGGAAATTTAAAATGTGATACTTCCCTTAATGCAATTGTACGTTTTATAACTGCTTATTAAGTCAAATCATGCCTTTCATTATTTCTTTATCAAGGCTGAGATCTCTCAGTGATTTGGTTTTTTGCCAGATATACATTGTCCCTGTAGTACTGACCAGGACAGAGGAATGGGGAATTTGCATAAGCCACCCAGAGAGTTTATGGCTGGGCTAAATTTGAATGGGGGATTTTGTGGCTCATAGTTCAATTTCATAACATATGCAATTTTACTTGAAATAACAATCTTTTACCACTGGACTTGCATGCCCTAAGACAGACTGTCACCACTCCTATCTGCAAGAGCAGTAGATAAACTTGCATACACACTAAAATCTTCTAGTTGAGCATAATGCTTGCATACAAATTAGCACCTTTTACATGCCTGAGAAGAAAAATAATGAATCACTTGCTGACCATAATATAAGTCACTTTCCCACCAAATCACATCTCAGACACTATTCACTGCCATTTAAAAGGTCAGTACTGCACAATATCTCCTTATAATAATGCACCTTGAAAGCTCCATCCCAGTTATGACATGCATGCACACAGATCTGATTTGCACACCCACACAGAGGCAATGCGACACTGCTGCCTACGCAGTACAACATCCAGGACCTAAACTGTCCTCCAAACACGGCACGTTTCCTGCAAAACCTCTCTCTTGCCAGGGTTACCAGCTTGCTTGCTTTCCTGTTCCTCATAATGGAGAGTGCCATCTACATTGTCTGCCTATGGGAGTGTGCCGAAAAGGTAGAAACATTCATTACTGCAGCCATCAACGTCCTGGATTCTTGGGACTTTTTGAGTGTGGGTGGTGGGTTGCCTAACTGGCTTCCATGATTGGTTCAACCTTTCTTTAAGTCACAAGCACACATCTCAAGGAATCTGAGAGAAATCCTGAATCTAAACTCTCACCACTCCAAATCAGGGTTACTATGTTAAAAAGGGGACAGGGCTCCTGCTCCTTTAGTAGCTGCACAGAAGAGGAAATTTCAGCATTGATAGTTTGTCATATAGACAACATCTGCTGAAATTGCCTGTTCTAGGTAAATATTAAAGGAGGAAGAACTCTGGCTTCTTTGCTATATGGTAAGCCTACTCAAAATAGTACATTAAAATATCATTTTTCAAAATATTACCCAGCCAAAACAGCAGCTAATCCAAATATCTTTAACCAAGGAAATTTCAACAGCTGAACTGATGGACAACATTCCCTTGGTCAACCCCCCTTTGGGATTTATTAAAATGCCATCTAGCATCCTTCTAGGATCTGTGTGGTTTTTTTTTCCAGGTGGGAAAAGAACTATGAAATTTCAATCCTAAACAAACTGAATTACAGAATAAATTGAGGGAATGCAGTAAAGGCTTGTTGAACTTGCATAGGACTGAGTTACAACTTGTCTACTTCCTCTGCCAACTGAAAAGGGTCTTGAGCTTCCTGGCACAAAGAACATCTAAAGGCTATTTGCAAGGAATCAAGAGTAGGTGAAGATTTTGCCTTTGTCTTCTGGTCAAGATCCCCAGAAGCTATTGGTTGTGGACTAGATGGGCTGTGGCCTGATCCATCACCATTCCTCTTATGAATACCATTTTAACAGCTTGGGAGTTGTGCCCAAGACCTATCAGGCCTCCTCTGACTATGGTCTCCAGAAGCCCCACTGAATGTGTTGGACGCTCTGTCCAGAAATTCTCCTACCTTCTCCCCCTCCCCCCGATTTAACTCCATCTGCCTGTGCTAAAATTGTATGGCACTGTGCTTCCTCCTCCCTCTCCCCTCCCCCTCACCAGCTGCTGTAGTGAATTAGAAGCAACCCCTATTCAAAAGTGACACCCCATTCCTTATAGATCGTACCCTTGGAATGGATGGATCCTGCTGCAATTGCTCTAGGGATCCCCAAGATCTATTTCACTCCACTCTGTTCTCCTGTCCCGGTGGGATGCGCCTGCAGGACCCCACCTCACCAGCTCTGTGTATTCATTAACTACCCCCGCTCCACCTTGCTACTGGCGGGGGAGGGCAATTTATTGAATACGCTCTCCACAATTCACTCCCCAATATTCCTTACCACCCCTTCCATCTATAGGCTTTGTGGAGCTGTTCTACAACCATATTGATGCTTTTCTACCACCATCCGCTCCTAACGCTGCAGGCAATATCAGGAACCTCTTCTCGCCAGGTCTTCCACAACGACACAGTTATCTGGCGTCCTGTTCCTTGCCTGTTACCCCCGATTTGGATGGGAGCCGCCACTCACGACAGGCTTCTATCCCCCCCCCCAGCCCCCTTCTGTTTTCAAGCCCAATGATAAGGAGCACAATGTTGGCAACATGCAAATCGCCCTTTTCTCCTAGCACCCTTCATTCCAATCAATACACCAGCTGCTTATTTTTTCCCTCAAGCTCCATCCCTGCGGTGTGCACAGATCCAGCTCTGCTAATCCTCCCCTTCTCCAGTTGCCCCAGTTAGTGCAATGACTAATCCCACCTTCCATTGCCATATTGGATTTCACCCCCACCCCAATACATGCCCTTTCTGCCTCCTTGGGATCAGCACTGACCGACACCAGTGCACGGGTATCGACCGCTGTCCCTGGTCCCCAAATCTATTCACTGCCACAGGGATCCAGCAGTCCTCAGTCTACCCTGTTGTCCCCTTTGCCAGTTCTTTAGCCAACACCCCTCTCCCCAATTTCCCTGCGTTCTTGGGCTCTCCAAAGGCTGCCAAACGCTGCATATCTTTACTGCATTGCCCCAGCCATTTTGGCTCGCCGGTCCTTGCCGCTCTCCGCACCACAAAACACACCCTTGCCCCAACCCACGACAACACCTGAACGCGGAATATTCTAGCACCGCGCCCCCACCCTAACCCACAACTCATCTATACTGTTCTTATAAAATCTGGTGCTGCCAATGCAGAAGGATGGGCTGGGAGAAGTGGATTGACATCGCCTGGACATCTCCTTTTCTTTTTATAGACGTCTTCTCAGCCCCTCCCCTTCCAGGAGCCCCCTCCCCGTTATTTTCTCCCTCTGCTTCATTGCAGCAATTCCACAGGCACCCCCCTCCCTCCGTCTCCATCATCAGCCCCGCCAGAAGGAGCACCCGGTGCGTTTTATTTAACATTGCTGCAGTGAAGCATCTGCCCTCCCTCTTGCCCCTCTGCGCCTCGAATGCAAAAGAAAAACAAAACCCAAATCCCTCCTGGGCGCGGGGCGAAGGTGGGTCAGTAGGGCGGGGGGGGGGATGCGAGACCGGCGCCGCCGCAGCGGGGGAGAGCGAGGGGAGCTTCCCCCGGCGGAGGGGAACAGGACGGGCAGCTGTCCCTGGTGTTGAAATCTTCAGCGCTTACCTGATTGACGACTTCCATCTTTGCTTGCGGAAAGCGAGGGCGACGCAGCGGAGCGCAGGGGAGGTTGGGGCTATGGGGGGGAGGGGGGAGAGCTTTATCTGAAATAGCCTTGAAGGGAGGAGCAAAGGGCTGGATGTGAGAGAGAGAGGGAGAACGACGGCGCCGAAGACGGACCAGAGGAGGGGCTGACGTCAGAGGTGCTGGCAAGCGAAGGCTTGAAGCCAGAACTGGAGCCATGTCCTTCCTTGGCAGAAAGGAGGACACAGTATTGTAATGGGAAATGGTGGTTGGGCTGGTGGCATTGAGGGCTGCCGTGGCTTCTCGTTTTTAACTGGATTTTAGGCCCCTCAGGCGTGTTCTGTGGATGAATGGATGAGTTTATGTGCTTCCATCAATTTATGGCATAATACCTGGCCACACCTGTGTCCCAGGAAGCTTACCATGTAACATCTATCACAAAATGGAGGTGCTCGAGGGAAGGAAATGAAGGTGTGGGATAGCTCAGTGGGGAAAGGCCATTCATTTAGTTCGTTTGCATTTACTTCAATTTAATTCCGACAGGAGATATTTCTAAATGGGGTATATGAAAATGACAGAAAGATAACCTTGGCAATGTTCCACATTGTATTCATAGATTCATCCATTTTCTGGGTCTGTTCCTGGCCCCAGAAGGACACCTGGAAGTGTGTTTCTTATTCTATCTTCTAAAATCAGAAGAGTGTCGGATAGGAATTGGAACTACAGGGACTATTAGGTATTACTCTTATTTTCCATCCATGACTGTTAGACATTGGTTTATTTTTCCAGTAATGCCAAGTACACAAAATAATGAGGCTGGTATTACAAAGGCCCGCTGCTGTCCTGGTCATTTTGCTTCACTGTAAAGAGCCCATAACAGCCGGAAGGAGAAGTGGCAGTCCCAACTGCTATGTTAGACACAGATTCCAGAGTTGCTAGAGGGGTGCAGATCACTCTTGCCCGAGACTCAAACTGGTCACTTGCAAAAAGGCTTTAAAATTAGACTGTGTAGCCATGGTTGCAATACTACCAATCACCATATGTTGAGAAAGCGTTAACAGTTCTATCATCATGAAAAGCACCTGACTTCAGCACCCAGCCATCTTTTTTCTCATCTGAAAATAACAGCTGCATTGGAAAAAATGACTCTCTAAAATTGGGGATTTTTTTTCATCATGGAGGAACTCTTACTGTTAAATACTGCAAAGTATGCATTCTGTATGGATCATGCAGAGAAAACTTACCTCAAAATATAATCACCCTGCTTAGAAAAACCATTGTGCCAGAATCTTTGCCTGTTTCACAATCAAACAATTTCATTGTATTATTGACATTCTACCTTTCAGCACCATGGAATCCCCTGTAACCCTTAAATTCTTCTAATTCAAAGTTCCTTTTCTTACTGGGAACCTCCTGGATTGAGTCTCATCATCTGAAGCTACAAACAATCCTTTTGCTCTATCATCTACAAACCTGAAAATTATTAATTCAATCTACATGTAGAAAAACAGTTTGGATAGCGATTATGCTTTGGAGCTATTTAGAAAAAGCATTAGAAGAAAACACAAACTTGTCAGTGCTAGGAGTCAGAGTTATGTGTAATTATTGGTGAATTTACTACCATGTTTCCTTGTTTACTTTTGTTTGTTAACTTCAGGTGCATCCAGATGAGACAAGAAATTGTGGGATCATGTTTAGATCCTACAGTCGCCTATCAGTGCCCTTGCCAGGCAACAGGAGACAATTCCAGTGCAATACCAGCTCTTAGCTTATCTTTTGCTTTTTTGTGGGATTGCTGCTTGCTCTTGCAAACTTACCCAGATGCAAGCAAGCACCACCCACTTCCCTTTCTTTTTCCCCCACAGACTTACTGCATCTGGGTAATTTTGCAAGACCAGCAATTCTGCAATGAAGCAGCAGACAAGATAAGCCACCTGAATTTTCCATAATGCCTATATAGTGCATTTTCAGTGGATTATATTGTCAATTCCAATATAATTCCAGGAAAACCACTTTAAAACCATATATGGAGGCAGTTTTAATCTTTGTTCTTATTCAACCCCTTGCTGTTGTAAGCAAGCCTGACCAGCAAAATAAAATGAGTCTGCATCATGATTTCTTGCTGTGCTGTCTTCAGCCTTTGAGTTGTATTCTGTGATATCCAACCTGCTGGATGATACCTGTTGCTCATTTTTACAATGAGAAGAGGAAGAGTTGGCTTTCCTACCCCACTTTTCTCACCCATTTAAGGGGACTCAAACAGTTGACAAAGCTTTCTGTTCTTCTCCCCACAACAGAACAACCTGTGAGCTCAGAAGAGACCTGTAACTAGCCCAAGGTCACCCACCTGGCTTTGTGGAGGAGTGCAGAATCAAATCCCGTATTCCCAGATAAGTGTCCAGCTCCCTAACTACTAGACCAAACTGGCTCTAAGAAGTTCATAGTACAATCTCAAAGAATATTGAATGATATATAATGATTATAATTAATGAGTTCTTTATCTTGGCCAATGACCATAAAACAGTGCTGGATTTTTAGCATCTCCAGATGAAGGGGCTTTAGCAGAAGATCTAAGAAAGCCCTAGGACAGTAACTGCTAATCAGAAGAAGTGATATGTGTCAGATAGGCCGGGGGCCTAACTTGCCATACAAGAAACTAAAAACAGCTTTCCATTTAATACCCTGCTGCTCTGTTTTTAAACTTATTATAGTATGGACAGAAATGCCTAAGCTTACACAGGGCCATAGTAAGGGACATTACTAGAAAGTCGATTAATTCATGCAACTCAATCTTGAGCTTAAAAAGCAAACCACAGGGTTGTAGAGCCCCATCATCCACTTAATATGCATGCAAAGATTTAGGTGTCTCAGTGTCACAGGCTTAAAGCTATATGGGCACTTATGGGCACATTGTTTTTTTTAAAAAAAACACCCATAAAATACACACTATAATCTGAACTGCTCTGTGACCTTTGGACAAAGTTTGGTAAACAAATATAAACAATAAATGTGTTAACTCCTTATTTTCTCTTGCTCTTTTATTTACACCTTGGAGGCAAACCATTCTGTTCCTTTGACCTTGCCCCAGGAAAAGGAACTAAAGGCAAATCCTATTCCTTTTGCATTTGGCCAGAAATCAATGGAGATATAAAATGCATAGGTTTGCTCTGTCATGCCAGTGCAGATTAATTTCACCCCAATGTTTATTTAAATGAATTATTTTTATTAGCCTAGCATAAGGTGGAAAAATGCATTGTTTAGTCATGTCCAACTCTCCATGACCCCAGGGATCACAGCATGCCAGGCCAATCTTCTAATGTTTCCTGAAGTAGTTCACAACACATTGTGTGTTCAAAAAAGGAGAATTCCTAATGCTGCTGGCTTCATTTTCCATTATCTCCAGTTCACTTATCACAGTGTCTGCTACTAAAACAAATTATATGCCAGCCCTTGATAGACCAATGTGCATCCATACAGTCAAAATATTTGCATTCAGTAAAGGAGGGTTAAGTCCGAATCCCCTCTCGGTCAAGATGTGGCATTTGCTGGATGACCCTGGCCAGGGCCCTTTCTGCATTTGGTCTTATTCCGGACTATATCTCGGAATAGGAATCTGTTATTTGCATACTAGTGCAGACTATGGAAGGCCCCAAGTGAGGCCTGCCATAGTCTGCATTAGCTTGTGGCCAGCAGACCACTATCCTGAGACATAGTCCAGAATGAGCTGCTCAGGACTGAGTGGGGCTAAAAAAAGATTCCCTCTGTGATTGTTAGCTGTTACAATGTAATGTATCTCTCATAATCACAGTGCCCTTCCAAAAAGGGGAGATCCAACACTTTTTTTGATCTCTCTCCATACAGAAAAGACAAGGCAGGGCAGGGATGACAAGGACTGGGGGCAGACCTTCCCAGATCTGAAATCCCACCCATCTAATGCCATGCCGACAGCGGCAGCGGGCATTAGCCAGAAGGATATGGCAGGGGACAGCCTGAAGGGCAGATCTCTTCCCCCAAATAGTGTGGTACCATTCCCAAAGGGGAAAAAAACCGGGCTAACCGCCAAAACGGGACCAAGACCTGTTTTTCTGATGACTTTTTTTTCTGTGGATTTTAGTGATATAGTCCTTTGTAAAGTCCAGGAATAAAAATGTAAATGTGATTGGATGATCCCAAAAACAGACTAGATTTGGTTTTTTTCTTTATGGGAACACAGCCTTAGTGGAACAGTTAGTGAAAATGCAGAGAATGATTCCGACTCTTTAGCAAGCAAATAATCTTGTCATGCCAGGTGGAACCACAGAAGACACTTTTCCAATATACCAGAATACTGTTAAGTGTTCTAACTAGTCTAACTGGTGTCAGTGATCTCAGTTTTCTTGGTATTCCTACAGTTAAGAAATTCCTATTTTCATAGTCTTTCAAAGACAGTCATGTGACTTCATAATCTTTATATAACTAGAAGGATTTTGTAAGGCAAGTGATCAGTTCAAGGACACATATTACAATGAGTCCGCAACGTTTAAGACATCTCTTCTGATACTGTTTTGAAACCATTTGAAAACAACTCTTGTGAAGGCTTGTTTATAGAGATATACATGAACTTTCTTTCTGGTTTGGTTTGACTGGAACTGAACACTCCTTCATTCGGTTCAAATTCAATGTTTTGTCTTCAAATCATCATGCTGTTCAGTTCAACTTGAATACTATTGAATTCAGATCGAAGGTGGAGTAAAGAAATGGTAGAGTGCTCAAGCATGTATGTTCACATGCAGTAAGGAGCCAACAGTGGCTCAGATTTTCCTTCAGCCTTCCTTCCCACTTCTCTCTGCTCCTCTCAGTGTGTTTTAAGTGAGGAGGAGTATAATCTGGAATCTCAAAGGAACAAGCGGAAAGCACTGAAAGTATACTGCTGCTCACTATCTTCCAAGAGGAGCTTGTGACACTGGCAGGCATGTGGAAGATGGTAGTGCCAGGCAAAGGGCAGCTGCAGTTCCTGTTGGGTACTACTCAGTGGTTGTGCCAGGGAAAGCCTTCCAGAAGATGGCATCCTTGAAAGGTTTACATTGAGCAACAATGTAACTTCTACTAGTGCCAAGTTGAAGTGCTTATATGCATATGTGCAAAGAAGCATATGCCTAGATCAAAAATAAAGGGAAAACATTTCTTTCCCTGGGAATGCTTCCTTCATCGATCGATAACAAATGATAAACTGTAAGTGGGGATAAACTAACTACAAGTGGATAAAAGGGGTTCAGCAGAAACTGTAGGCTGCTCCAGGAATGCAGTAGGACCTACCCAGATCATTAAATTTAATGTGCTCTCTGTGGATGAAGTCTGGCTCAAGTCCCCCAAAACACCCTAGAGTAGTAACCACCTTAGTTAAGAGGGTCTGCAGTCCTTGAATAAGCCTGCTAATTATGAATTTGGTCCCCTAAAACTGAGTCATGCCATTACCACTCACTCTGAACTGGAGTACTTGACATGATCACAGGAGAATACTCCCCTTTCAGAAAAGTGCAGCTTACTCTTTCATGTAAATATATTTCAAATGGGAATTTGAAAAGTTTGATATAAAGTAAGATGTTACTATGAACCAATTGGTTTCTTTGATAGTCCGAAGCTGGGTATATGAGGCTATGATAGTGGAACTGAGGGTGTTTTTCCACTGTCACTAGAAGTACCCATTAAGTACCCATTAATGGGTACAAAAATGCCATCATATACCCATTAATGGGTACTTAATGGGTACTTTTAGTGACAGTGGAAAAACACCCTGATTCTACAGTTTCCTTGTGGGAGATGGAAATCATTCTTAGGTTTAGATATGTTCTGTCAGGAAAACAGACCTAAAATTTTGGAAGGCATTTGACTAAATAAAAGCAGATTCCCTTCTCTCCCACCAACACCTTCCATACCTGGGCTTCTAATCCATGCTTGGGAACATGAATGAAAATTATTCTGCATCCCTTTATTCAGAGTACATGTCTGTGATTCCTTCGATGGAACACTTGATTTTATAAAGGACTGGCGGCTGTTAAAAATATCAGATCTCCCTTGGCAGTGGGAAGAGTAGAGCTTTGTTTATTTTATTCCATCCAGTAAAAGGGCCACTGTATCTTTCAAACAATATTTATTGTACATGATTTTTTTTAAAAAAAGAGTTTAATGTTTCAAAGCCCAAATTTCTTTCCTGAAGGAAGACAGCCAGGGCTTATTTTCCAGTTCTGGGCTATAAACAGAGAAGTCAAATCCAAGCAAATGGAGAGCAAGAAGTGAATTGCCTAATCCCAAAGAGTACATAGATAATGTTTCTAGGACCTGTTTTCGTATCAGCTGGTAGGAGAGTAGCATTTGGTTTCTGACTCTTCTCTTCCCATTTTAGCACCCACTCCTATCATGACACACTTTGGGATAAATCTGTGATGGTCATCCAGAATGTCCAGAGTACAAGGTATCTCTCTGTAGCAAGTGTCTTTGTGTGCCCCTCCAGGGGGCACTTCAGAGTCAATAAGAGGTGACGCAAGCCATCTCGTCGGCCAAGTCCTCTTCTTCACGGGAACGGAAAGGTTCCTCGTCACTGTAAACGGGGCCAAGACTCCCAGCCCCACTGTGCTCACAGTCACTGCTGTAGAAGACATGGCTACCACCACCTCGGGTGCTACTTTCACCTGTAGGGTGCTTGCGGCTGAGCAAGTCTGTAGCCGCACTTTCCATCTCATCAATGGTCATATGGCAAGCATCTGCAATTTCCCGCTTGGTGAAGGCCACAAATTTGGGGTCCCTTGCATAAAGGCCTAAGCCCTCAGAAATGAGCACCTAGGAGAAGGAAACATAAAAGAAGCATTCTAGTAAAGGTTGCTGAGTCCAGTCACATTCTGCTACCATATCAAACCATGGTTAGGTCAAGTTATTGAGGTTGAAAGTTATTTCAGTCAGCTGGTAAATTAAAATCAGAAACTGTGGTTTGAATTGGAATTACAAAGTGGGACATGCGCTCACTGTGCTTTGGCACGATACCTGCCATAGGAAGGCACAGATGGAGTCATCACTCTGTCTCCAAAGGCTGCTGCACCATGGAGACGGGAATAAACCTTTGTGAATCTGAGTGTTAAGCAGTGATGGAAAAATAAAAGCCAAATGGATATTTTCTTGGAAGTCGAAACCACGATTTGAATTGTAAACTTCAGTTGGCACCATGGTTCCATAGACAAAGAGCTTAGTAAGCCCTCCCTGCAACTTCTTAAGAGCAGCAGAGGAAGAGGAAAGGAAAGATGGTGTACATGAGCATATGTGTGTCTTTTTAAAAATAGCAATGTTTTTATATAATTCTCATTGTTTAATATTGTTTTAAACCCTGTGTGTGTGTGCGTGCATGTGTATTTGTGGGTGTGGGTGTGTGCATGAGGGTGGTTGTTTTATATTAGCTTTTTGGTGGTGTGGGTGTATTTGCTGTGGGTGGTTGCCGTTGTGTTGTGGGAGGGACTATGTGTCAAGGCCAAGCAAGAGAGAGAGGACTACAATCCAAAATCCCTGTTCAGGTGGGCAGGGGGAAATACGGCGCTGGAAGATGGAAGAGACAGACAAGGAGAAGGGGTGCTAGATACCTTGAAGCTGTCACCCCTTCCGTTCCGTCTTCCAGCCTGCAGAATCTGGGGAGACTTGCCAACCAAAAACCCACTACTCTGACAGTGATGCTTTTAAATGCCAGATCGGTCCATAATAAAACATCAATAATTCAGGATCTAATCCTTGAGGAAAGGGCCGACCTGGCATGTATAAGTGAGACCTGGGTGGATGAACTGGGCGGGCCTGGCCTGACCCAGCTTTGTCCTTCAGGTTACTCAGTGCAACACTGTTCTAGAGTAGGGGGAAAGGGAGGGGGTGCCGCTGTGGTCTATCGGACTTCCATCTTCCTCACCAGGCGGCCAATTCGCACTGTTAACGGGGTTGAGGGCCTGTTTTTGCTGTTGGGCAAGAGAGACAGAATAGGGATGCTGCTGGTGTACTGTTCACCCCACTGCCCAGCATCCTCCCTATCTGAGCTGGCTGAGGTGGTCTCGGAGGTGGTATTGGAAGCCCCCGCCACGGTGGTGTTGGGGGATTTCAGCCGAGACTACACTCAATGGACCAGCTCAGTTCTTTATGGCCTCCATGACAACCATGGGGCTGTCTCAGTTTGTATCTGGCCCAACTCATACAGCAGGCCACACCCTTGACTTGGTTTTTGCCTCAGAGCGAATTGATGACTATCCGTTGATAGGAGGGCTGAGTGTCAGCCCATTGTCATGGACGGATCATTCACTGGTGAGGTTTGGACTTACAACGGCAGCCCCCCTCTGTGGGGTCAGAGGACAGATTGAGATGCTCCGCCCCTGGAGACTTATGGAATCTCAACGATTCCTGAATGCCCTGGGGGATTTTCCAGTTGGCATGTCTGGTGCTCCTGTCGAAGCTCTGGCCTCTCTCTGGAATTGGGAGATGTCCAGGGCTATCGACACGATCGCTCCTAAGTGCCCTCGGCCTGCCTGTAGAGCCCAGAAAGCTCCTTGGTATTCCATGGAGCTACGGGTCATGAAACAGGAAGGTCGACGGCTAGAGCACAAGTGGCGTAAATCTTGCTGTGAATCTGACCGAACACGAGTTAGAGCACACTATCGTGCCTACCACGTGGCGGTGACAGCGGCGAAAAGTAGTTTTTTCTCCACTGCCATTGCGTCCTCAAGTAGCCATCCAACAGAGCTATTTAGAGTAGTAAATGGCCTTATTAAACCTGGCTCAATGAAATGTGAGCCTCAGCCATCTAATATCTGCTGTGA
>MTQE01001795.1:4072749-4084501 GCA_014337955.1 Aspidoscelis marmoratus
ATATATATATATATATTTGTGTGTACCAGTCCTCAAAATCTGCCTTTCTGTAAAACATATTTTTGTTAGGGAATTATATCACAAAATTCAGGTAAGTGTAAATTTCTAGAGAATTTTGTTTCATATATCCTCATCCATAATATAATTTTATGTGGTCTTGCTCCTGAAACCCGCTGTGGCTTTATTCAAGACATAATGAGAAGGGAAGCTCAGAGGCACCTTAGAGAAGACAATAATGTGTGGTTCTTGTGTTCCCAACCTTCTCTCATTTACCTTTTCTAACACAGAATGTTCAGGAGAGAGAGAGGGGCAGACTGGTCAGTCGCCTCAGGTATGCTTTTTTTGCCAGGCATCATCACAGCCTGTGCAGAACAAAACCCTGCTAAACTAGGACTGCAGGAGATTAAGGCAACAATAAAGGCCCGTTTAAAAAACCAAGTCTACCAGTATGTCAATGGCATCAAAAGAGACCAAAATCACTGTACTGCAAGTTTCCAGTATAAAGGAGGGAAGTTGCATTTTACTGACCATTTAGGAATGAAGCTCTGTTGTACAAGAGGGGTACTTGTGTTATATAAGTGAGATGACTACAGAGAGTGTGAATTTTGTGAACTTGTGAATACAAAGCTGCATCCCCAAAAGACTTATTTGCCTCCCTGGGTGCCCTCTGCTGTCACTCTATTGAAGTGGACTTTAAAAGTACCACGCACTTCTGGAATAAGTGTCCGCATGAGGCTCAGAAAAAGGCGCGTTTAAAACGCACCTTCCATACCCATGGAAGCGTGTTTTCTTTCCCTGCATCTTTTTCTCCCCGCCCCCTCTCTTGTTCAAAGGAAAAATAGCCATCGGTACTCTGTTCGTCTCCCAGATCTCCATCCCCCGAAATGGCTTCCCGTCCCGGCTGCAGCCATCGGCCGGGCGATCGTTTGCTCATTCACTCTTAGCACTTTCACAGATCACTGTCTAAATCCACCCAGTAGAGCAGCGGTGACTAGCAATACACCCACTTCACGCCTGATAAGAATGTTGCAATCCATCCACTTCACACCTGATAACACTTCATGCCTGATAACAATGTTGCAATTCTCCACAATTCTGGCTCTTTGAAAGTTCTGAGCTTTAGAAAGGAAAGGGAAGGGAAGCTGCTGCAGTTCTGGGAGATGTATGACTGCTTATGGCTGTGTGTGCAGACAGCAATCTCCACCCCTTTTGCCACGGAGCGTCCCCTAGGTAAATGCTGCAAGGAAAACCCACAACTTCCAAAAAAGAGTGATGGAACTCTTCTTTAAAGGGCACTTATTTTGTCGCGGGTTTTCCTGCTTTTGTAGTGCTGGAAGTTCATTCAAAACCCTGGCATGGGCGCGCTCAGAGGCAAAAGAAGATTTTTAGCACACTTTAAATTGCTTGGGGACGCACCCCTAGTGAGCTATATAAAGGCTTAGTTTTTCCTGGGCCTACCTGTCACGTGATGCCAGGCTCTCAGAGTCTTCCTCGCGGCTGTAGTATCCCTGCTCAACTGAGGTGTCCTCTCCATAATCCTCAGTGTGAGTGGCTTCTTCTTGCACGGTTGGTGGAATGAAGCTTCCCTCAGAGCTCCGTCTATACAGGTAGATGGTACTGTAAGAAACTAAGGAATCCAAGCCATGCCCTCCCCCACACAGTGGAGTACTTCAGAAGGCCATAAAACCCTTTCCATTCCCTCCCAACACTAAAACACAATTCTTTCTGCACCTGCTCATTCTTCGCCGGGTGGAAATATTGGGAAGTTCAACAGGTTCATCATTGCCACCAACATTCTCCTCATAGTGAGTTGGTCCATTTGTCATGTGGGATAGGCTGACACTTGAGGGGTGGCGGGAGCCCACGAGACCATTCGTTAAAGTCTTTTTCTCCTGGTCTGGTGAAGTCTCAGCAGCAGGGTTGTGTCGGTCAGGGGCACTGCCATATAAAGCCTCAGAGCTCTGTGGAAAGGAAGGTGTCAGACATGTTTTAGGAATAGAACAATGTTTCTACATCATGTATTGCAGCTTTCAGGTTGTTTTGTACGTTATATGAATAGCTTGCCACTTGTGTAGCATTCCCAATATAATTCCAGGATAATAGTATGTTTTAATCAATGTCTAGAGGCACCGACAGAGAATCAAAGCTGATTTAGCAACTCTGAAAGTCCAATGAGAACATGGGTTGTATGCAATTACTTTTGTCAGCATTTCTCTTCTGGTTTACTATTTTCTCTAGTTGCTGCTACTTCTGCAGTTTGTCCTGCTCCACCTCACTAGCAGATCAAAGCAGCTTTGCCAATGAAAGCCAGAGATACTTCTATGACCGGCCCTCTCTCTGGCATATTAGCACCATCCAAATCCCTCACAGTGCATTATCATATTTCTCCCCTCTTATGTTGAGATAATCTTTATGTAAGGTTACATTTCAGGGGGTTATATTTCTTTGAAGTTCTAAGTTTTATAACAATTTTACTGCATGAATGGAGATTATCTCTCTCTTATACAAAAGTGGATGGATGAGTGACCCTCTGATTAAAGAAAGTATACGGAAATCCTGCAATATCTTTTCTCTTAATGGATCAATTCTCAGATCAACCATACAATTGCTGTAATGCCATGTTTTGGCAACTAGCAATGTTAAGCAATCATTAAGGAACTGACCCTTGTATTTGCACAGTACCATTGGCCCCTTCCAGACTGGCGGAATAAATCCAAAGTGAAGGGGAAAATGCAGCTTACCTGCTTTGAAGTGGTGACTAGAACAGCCTCCTGGAGCTTCCTCATCGGAAGCTGTGAGAGCTGAGAAACCAGTGTACTTGGTCACATGGGATGAGGCAACCAATCGGAGTAGAGCTGCCCTCCCTGTTCCCATCGGCTCTACTTGCTGTTCCAGTTGAATTGCCAGGAATATTCGAATTTTCTTAATACTGTGCAGGGAGTGTTGTTAAATCAGCATTAAGTAAATTCTCACTAGAGTTGGTATAATGCACCACCACTACAATCCAACAATCGTCACGTGTGACGCCTCCAACATGACTGCCCATCCCACTGTGCAGGATTAACAAGTCTGGATGTACCCATTGATTATTTTTTAAAGAACTGGGAGGGCGGTAAGGTACTTAAGAGTGCCTCCAGACGGTAAGAGGAAATTGTGGGATCTTCTTTGCATAGTGCAATTGCCTCTTGCTGCCCCTGCCAAACAGCAGAAGGCAATCCTGGGGGGAATCAGGCTCCTACCTTGTCTGTTGTTCCCTTGCAGAATTGCTGCTCTTGCAAAACTACTGTATATGGGAAGTGGACACCCTCTTCCTGTTGTTGTTCTTTTCTCACACTACTTACACACACACACACACACACACACACACACACACATATTTGCAAGAACAGCAATTATGCAAAGAAATGGCAGACAAGGTAAGGAATTCAGCATGACTGAAAACCTGGCATCAGAGCTGGATTTTCTGTCATACCTGTATTGCCTTTTTTGGTGCATTATCCCTGGGGTGATTGGGATTGCCACAGGTGTGGTGTGGCAATTCCAATATAACCCTGGGAAAATCAGTTTTTAAACTGTCTGAACATCTTTAGTCTAGAGTACATCTCGTAGAAACTAGCAATTGTGTGCTCCAAGGATTGAGAAGGTCCTTATTGGTCTTGAGGTCTCAGCAAATATGCCCACAACTGAAACTCTCTAGAGCCTGTCCTGAAAAGCTGGAATTCTCAGGCTGCAGTCACACCCTAGCCAGTTAGTCTATCTCAGGGATGGACAGAAGCCAGGAACGGCCTGGACACACTTACTGTGACACCCTCCCCACCCTTCCGAGCCTTCATCTGAATCAGTTTTACCTTGCCTGGTAAAAAGTAAGCTTCAATGTGTGTGAGGGATAGGGGGTGGCTCAGGTTGGCATGGCAGGGGGTGCAGAACAGTATGGGGTGCTTCAGTGCAGCAGGGAGGGACAGCAGGGAGCACTGCAAGATGATGGGGATGGTGGTGGTATGGGCAATGGGGAGAGGCCCCCTCAATGCTGCTACACTGAACTTTAGGCAGGCAAGGAGATCAGCTTCACATGGTGGTGGCAGCAGCCCAATAGGCCTTTGCTTGACCCCGGGACTCTGTTACTGGATCAAACAGACTCAAGTGCTGGAATTATCCAGTTACAGGATAGTTCCATTCCTGCCAGGAAAGTCCTTGGAAAAGCCAGAAACAAACTCTGACATCTGGTGTCCGGGGACTTAAGGTGGCCTCCATCCTCCTAAAACTTAAGGAGCAACCATGGCCTTGTTCTCGGTTTCCGCTTCTATCCTGGTTTAAACAGCCTCTTCTCTTCTGCAGTTCAAAGCAACATATTGTGCACACATCTGCTCTCTCAGTATTCAGTAGCAGCCCTTTCCAATCTGGGCACAGAACAGCGCGTATGGAAAAGCAGAGAGAACTTCTAATCTGCATTTTCTGCAAGAAATGTTTATGGAACAGGAACCAGAATTTATCTTTCAAATTTTACCATCATCAAGGAACTCTACTCATTTTTGATAAATGACCCAGTAAATTCTTTTAAGGTGCAATTACTAGAAACAAAATGAAGGTTAGGGTTCTGTGAATTTAAATTTATAATAGCAATAGTAAAGCAAATCAAAACCAATGAGGGGAAGTCCATGTACACCACTGATACAATAATCTGTCTAGTTTCTCTGATGACTACTCATCTCCTCTATGAAGTTCCAGGAAACTGTTTTAACAGGCTAAAGCATCAGGGTGGTTCCAGAGTGAGCTGAATGCACATATCGAGGATGACAACATCCATTTCCAGCCTCCATTATTGTCACTAGCAAATTCTTTTCCCATTATAACTTTTGCAAATGAATTTGCTTGCTACTTTGAAGCAAACTCCAGCAAAACTCCACTAAGGCTGCATCCCCAAAAGACTTATTTGCCTTTCTAGTCTCCCTCTACTGTCACTCTATTCAAGCGGACTTTAAAAGTACCACACACTTCCGGAATAAGTGTCCGCATGAGGCCCAGAAAAACACGCATTTAAAGCGCACCTTCCGTCCCCACAGAAGCGTGTTTTCTTTCCTTGCATCTTTTTCTCCCCGGCCCCCTCTCTTGTTCAAAGGAAAAATAGCCATCGGTTCTCTGGTCGTCTCCCAGATCTCCGTCCCCCGAAATGGCTTCCCGTCCCGGCTGCAGCCATCGGCCGGGCGATCGTTTGCTCATTCATTCTTAGCACTTTCACAGAACACTGTCAAAATCTACCCGGTAGAGCAGCAGTTACTTTAAATACACCCACTTCACGCCTGATAACAATGTTGCAATTCTCTGCAATTCTGACTCTTTGAAAGTTCTGTGCTTTAGAAAGGGAAGGAAGGGAAACTGCTGCAGTTATGGCTGTGTGTGCAGGCAGCAGTCCCTGCCTCTTTTGCCACGGAGCGTCCCCAAGGTAAATGCTGCAAGGA
The DNA here is from genome assembly GCA_014337955.1 of Aspidoscelis marmoratus. NCBI lineage: Eukaryota > Metazoa > Chordata > Lepidosauria > Squamata > Teiidae > Aspidoscelis > Aspidoscelis marmoratus. The sequence continues at coordinate 4,078,206 of MTQE01001795.1, forward strand.
AAACCTGTGACTTCCAAAAAGAGCAATGAAAGTCTTCTTTAAAGGGCACGTATTTTGTTGCGGGTTTTCCTGCTTTTGTAGCACTGGAAGCTCGTTAAAAACCCTGGCATGGGGGCGCTCAGAGGAAAAAGAAGATTTTTAGCACACTTTAAATTGCTTGGGGATGCACCCTAAGATGGCAGTCTGCAATAGTCAATACTATGTTCTTATTTCTCTTCCCCCTGTAGATAGGGGACAAGAAGAATTATCACTGAAATAATAAAACTAACATGTGAAAACCCCTCTAAAAAGGAGGGGTTGCCTCCAGGCAACAGCCGGTTATTCTGCTGGTTGGTGATAATGTGGGAAATGCAATTGCCACCTCCTAGCTAGACAGTGCCATAGCCAGCACTGTCTTTGCATGTATTCCACTCCCCCCATCTGGACAGGGCCAGAGAGGAGAAACATTCCAGAAAATTAACAAGGCCCCAGTGTGAACTGTATAAGTATCAGTCATATATTCACCTTGTAGGTCACTGTGTCTTCCTCACACACTACTTCAGCCTCCTCTTCTTCTTCCAGGTCACAAGACATTGCCCGGCGAATTTCAGGACCCAGATCTTGTAAAGTTTTCAACCCAGCCTGAATTCAGGGAAAGCACCAGGACAACAGGATCAGCTAATCTGGCATCTACATTGTGTTGCCTCTTCACTAGATACTAAAGCAGGAGACTCACCTGCAAGGCAGTAGAGTTGCTTGGGGATCCATCTGGTCCCAGCATCCCCTTCTCTTTCCGCTTTCGGAATTTACGGAAATAATCTTGGATAAGGAATGTAGCATAGAATTTGCCAACAGTAACTTCCTCTTCTGTCAAGGAAAGATTAAAGTGTATCTTCGTTAGAGATTGTTGTTTAGTTTGAAGCTTTTATATTACCAATGTGTCTGGAAATACTGTTTCAAGTATCATAAAACATGTAGACTGTTTTACAAAGTATTGGGTTTCCTGTGGCACCTTAGAAGGCAAAGAATTTATCATTCTAATCATGAAAGTGCAGCAGCAGTCTTGTTTACTATTACAGTCACTGTTGCTATAATTCTGAAATAATTATCAGAAGTTGGCTTCCATTTGCACCAAGAATGATTATTGTTCCTTTACTGTCAACTAGGAAAAGCTGACATCAGGAAATAAGATCAAGGTGCCTGCTGCAGTTGTGCCCTTAGTAAGAGGACAGAGTTCTCTTTGCAAGGACCTGAAGCAGGCATCTTGCCTAAAAATCAGGCACTTTAGCAAGCTCAGCAATCCACAGTGTTTTCCTAGTCACAAGTTCTGCTGAATTCTGAAGCCTTTCTCCTTATATCTGGCCTGCCAAATTCTCCTTCTTCCTGATCTGTTGAGGTTACTGTGTCTCCAGTTCCTAAAAAGCACCTTTTTAAGCAATCATCCATTACTGACTGAGTGCAAGAGCCAGATCTGAGAGCAGACCACCAATCATACGATTCAGAATGGAAGAAATGGACAAGGTGCCAAGATTTTCTCTTTCTGGCATTATTACTAGGATAAAGGGAAGCCAACCTTCTGGTGGAGGTATCACTTCATCCAACAGTTTGGGCTTTGTTCGTTTCCAGATCTTTTTGATGACAGCACGGAGCTCCTTATTTGCCACATCCAGGTCCCCTAGAGGACAAAGGAAGAATGAAACTTTCAAAGCCAGCTGCTACATTGTTCTAGTACTAAGAAAACAGTATGGGATCCACGGGCACCACTATTATAACCAAGAGAGGTGGCTGAGAAGATCAGCACTGAGGAAATAGGTGAAGCTGGGAGCAAGGACTTCAACTGACTTCACGGCTTCCAAAAGCCTGGAATGTCAAAGTGAAATGAAAGACATTTTCAGCAATGACTAGGAGGGCCAGAACGTGGATCTTGATGGTAGAGATCAGTTCATGGTGACAGAATTGGTCAGTCCTGACTTCACTGAATTGCTGGCTGTCACTTGTCATTGCCATTAAGTCCTCCAACTCCCACCCTCCTTTGGTCCTGATTAAGTATGTGCACAAATCTAATGCAAAAAAAACTGTATTTGCTCAAATAGGTCCCCTTCAAATGTGGTACGATTCTATTCGATATGAATGTATTCATACAAATGCATACATATCTGATATGTATCCTGTGTCAAATCCACCCTGAATCTACTTTAAACCCATTCTCAAACCACGTTGAATGCACTCTGGATCCACTGCATATGTGAGTGGTGCAGCTGCATTCCTACCTCCCCATTTCACGAATGTTCCGAAACATTAATATGAATATGAACGTCAATGTACAAACATCGTAACATTTGATTTGTATACGAATGTCTGAATTCATCCGAATTTGTATGATTATTGATGTTATGAATATTCATGCATATCCCTAGTCCTGATCTCTAAGGACAGGTCCATTGTGTTGAATACGTGGAATAAAGATGTGTATTACAGATGGATCCAAAGTAGTTGGGAAACAGGCCAGCAAGTTTGTGGAAAGCTAGTTATGGTGCATGGATGAAACACTACTAATTCTCCCACCACCAACAACAAGTTATCAGTCTGTGCCGGTTGAGGACAGGCATCATGAGGACCAGCTTCTAACTGACCTTCTGTCTTGATCTTGAGGGATGTCCGTACAAGTGCAAAGAGGGTAGCATTGAATGTGACTGTTCCATCTGAATTCAAGGGCATATTCATAGCCACCAGCCTCTGCAGAGACAACCATATGAAGAATGGTTACCTTCACCTTCTCAAACTATAACCCCATAGGAGCCTACTTGGTTACCTTCACCTTATCAGACTATAACCCCATAGGAGCCAACTTAAGTATGTATCTTCCCAAGTGCAGAGAAGAAAGCAAGGATTTCTAGTCCCAGAGTCTAGCTCTCTTGCTAGATTTTATTCTCAAAGAAGAGGAGAATCCAGGAATCACACTTCCATGAATCTTTGGGATTACCTTGCAGGCTACTCTATGGGGACAAAGTTTTCCAAAGCCCAGAGGGGGCTGTATCCGACGTAGTAGGGTCACCACATCAAGGTGCTTAATACGTCCCCTGGAGGCAAAAAAGAGGGAGAGAATCTCAAGCGTGACATAGAAATACAAATGACACTACTTACCCCACTGACTCTACATCCAATGGTAGACCAGAATGATGAAACGCCATTTTAAAAAAACGGCTGGCATTTTTTTGTCAACTGGGTTAGGATTAACATCCATTTTTAAGCTCCAACCCTCTCAGGATAAAACTCCTAAGACCATAGTGCAGTGTAGTGGTTAGAATAGGCCCTAGGGTCCCTCTGTTTGAACTCCTACTCAGTCATGAAAGGTCACTGAATATCCTCAAGATGGTTACTTCTTCATCTGACCATCCTACTGGGTTATTGTAGGGATAAAATGGACAAATGGACAATAGTGTGTTCTTCTTGAGTTCTTATGAATAAAAAAGAAATATCACTAACAAATAAATAAAATTTAATGCTATGCATTAAAACTGCAACATATCAAAGCAATGGGCTTTTATTACCTCTAGTTAGTACAAGTCAGGGAACGGTGAAGACTTCTCTGCACACTATTCCAGGTAGAAATGCTTAAGGACTACTTGAAAATATATACTATTTATCCAGTGCAGTACTACATATTCCGTGGAAAAAATAGAATGATAAGGTGTTTTTTCTTACTTGGCAGCCGGATCATATTCTGACCAGATCCTTTTGAACTCATCAAGATGATGGGGTCCAAGAATGGACCAGTCCCGGGTCAGATAGTCAAAATTATCCATGATAACAGCAACAAAAAGATTAATGATCTAGGAGAGGTGAGAAAACATGGAGGTCAGTGGATGATCATAGAAAACACAGAACCCTAAAGGCATAAATATTAATATTTCTTTTCATATATGCATGTAGGAATGCATCTCAGGTTAAATGGGTGAATTCTCCCATTTAACGTTCACACCTGAATTTTAATCCAGCTTCACTTTCAGAATGAGAGAACTCATCATCAAAGCATCAAGCTGTTTTCTTTGAACATTACTTAACTTGGAAAAGCCACCTTTGGGTTAAATAAAGAGGGAAGAAAATGACTAGTCAATTTGTTGATGAGTTCTCTCACTCTGAAAGTGGACTGGAACTGGATTAAAACTTAAGTGTGAATGCACCCGAGGATTTCTTACAACCCCAATGTTCATCAGCTTCCCACCACTCAGAAACTGTAGTTAGTGTGTCTTGGCTCAATAGAACTGCACACTAGTCACATGGGAGTGTATTATGAGAGTGTATAAATATTCATAAAATCTATTTCAATTTAGCACTAACTTTTCCCCACATTAAACTAGGCAATGTACTATAGCCCTTTCTGCACTTACCTGCCTTAAATCTGGATCAGTGAATCTGGAATTCTCCGGCCCACTGATCTGGATTGTAGGGAGGTGTGGCCAGCATAGCACTGTCTGCACTGACCGCACTGGTCCTCGTTAACCCACTCCATGGCTCTGAAGGCTAGGAACATCTCCCTTGTTCTGGATTAGGGTCCTGGTTCCTCCAGTATTACCAATTAAATAGTACTACCTAAGATCCAGATTAAGGGCATCTTAATCCAGATCTTGCTTGGTCTCGTACAGACGGAGCTAAACCAACAAGGGGGGGGGGAGCAGTTGGACTTCCTTCCTTTGTTCACAACTAGATGATTACATTCAGATTGCACACCCTTAGTTTTATATTGCCAGCCTGAAAGGTTGTGTGGCTTCAGCCACAATCCATGCAACATCTTTCCAAACAGCATGGAGATCATTGTTTTTAGCACGAATGGGGTTTTTTACATTTGATTCGTATTGAATTGAATGTAAGAAAATTTGTATTTGTTCAAATAGATCCCGTTCCAATGTGGTAGGATTCTATTTGATACGAAAGTATTCATATGAATTTTGTACAAATATCGGATATGAACGCATACATATCAGATATGTAACCTGTAACATATCTGCTCTGATAGCTCCAAATCCTCCCTGAATCCACTTTGAATGCGCTCCCAATCCATGTCCGAATGCACTCTGGAACGGTTGCAGATGTGACTGGCGTAGCGGCTTTCCCAGCTCCCCAGGTGACCAATGTTCAAAAGCATTTGAACAAATGTCTCAAAACATTCGTACAAGTACAAATGTCAATGTACGAATGTCGTAACATTAGATTCGTATACAAATGTTTGAATTCATCTGAATATCAAATGATATGAGTATTTGTGTGCACATCCCTAATAGGCTGTCCACGTTGACTCTGGGAAAGCCCAATATGATGATGTCGGGCCATCACATAGAAGGATCCTGGATTTGGAAGAAGTACTAAGACATCAGGTGATTAAAAAGGTTATTCTGACCAGTGATCGAATTTGAAGAGGGCTTTCATAGAGAAGACTCTCAACATCTAGCAAGGGGAAAAAAAATTCACGTGGCAACTTGTTGGCAAAGTTGGCTTGCCAAAGTACGGCGGGACTCCTGTTTTTTGCAGTAGCCTGTGCCCCCTGAGGATTAAAGGGAAAGTTGGCCTCTCTATTGCAGAGTCTCACCAAGAAGGCGCAGAGCATGAAGAAGCTGATGAAATAAACAATAGCAAAGTTGCTGCCACAAGTGAACTCTTCCCCAGGCTCATAATCAGACTCAGGGTCACAGCGTTTGCCGGGCAAGCAGGCCAGCATAATCTCCTGCCAGGCTTCTCCTGTTGCACACCTGGAGGAATGACAGAAAAACGAACAAGGTGAAGACACCTAAATGGGCTTGAAATAGGAGCACCGTCATGAGGGAAGGGGAGTATATATGCAACTTCTTGTTTTTACAATTATTTTTTAAACATTTCTTAATTGCCAAGATGCAACCACTGGTTGCTCCCCTATTCCAGCTTTCTTGTACCATCCTCCTCCTCATTTCCAGGTGACTCTTCCTGCTGATGCTTCCTACACGCAGATCAAGAGAATCATGGGTTTCTATAGTTTTGCAAATAAGAAAATTGGATAGTCTAAGGTTACATCACTGGCATCCTCCTCTTTGGGCAGGAAACTTCCACCTATTCTCCCCAACAGGAGATCAGTGCAGCTTGAAAAAGAAATGACTCCAATGCTGAGAAATCAACCCAACACTGAGAGCTGCCTTTTCAAAGGCTTCAAGACGCAAAAAGTTGCAAGCTGAGAACCAGTGTCTGACAAATAAGAAAGTCACTCAGAATGACTCTTTAACAGTGTCTGATTACACCCTAAGGCCGCATTCCCATTACAAGCTTAAAACGGTTTCCCTAAACCGAAA
>MTQE01001795.1:4086551-4125022 GCA_014337955.1 Aspidoscelis marmoratus
CGAAGGTCTCAGGGCGGGTTACAATATTATATTAATCTTAGACAGGTCTTAATTAAGCGATATTAAGAAGAGAAGCCAGAAATACGGGGGAAAGTCACATAGATATAAAAGCAATGTTATGAAAAAATGGAAGAAATGTTTATATGTATATACAATTTGTTACGTTGCTTTAAAAAAATAAAAAATATATAACATGGCATTATTACTTCAGCAGAATGACCTAGTATCCAGTAAGATCACATTGTTCAACATCAGATTTATAAAATTAAAGCTTTAGCTGTGTATGGTGGGTAAATAAAAGTTCTTACAGATAACATAATTTATTAGATTAAATATATATATACACACCACTCTATTAGCAAGGTCTCATGGGCCGTGCTCACACCCAGAGTTCAAACTCTCAGAGGCAAGGCTCCACCTCAGCAGTTTGTTCTAGCAGGAGATGCATGCCATGTATCCTGCCTATATACAGTTTCAAGAGAAGAACCTATGTAGTACAGTACTCAGACTGGACCAGCTTACATGCACAGACATATATTCAGAAGCACTCAGTTCTTCTGCCTGTATATTAATGTATAGAAGGAAGTCTGTTTAATATTCCAGTTTTAAACCTATGTGAATCTGAAGATTACAGGTCTAACACAGTTACTTACAGTTACAAAGAGCACAGAAATCACTCAGAATGAGGCATTCATTAATTTGTTTCTTGGAAAGCCCGGAGAGTAGCAGAGGGAGCTCTGCACCTACCTGCATGCCAATGACTGCGTAAATGAAGAAGATCATAGCAATAAGAAGAGCAACATATGGCAAAGCCTGCAGATGAAACAAAAAACCCAGTGAATTTAAGAGACCAAAGCTACATATCTAACTGTGAAGCATAAATACACCTATGCTCTGCATAGTCCACCCAAACTGTGCCTATAAGTACATTAATACACTCAAGGTTCCTCCAGCATGTTGTCCTCTAAATGCCCCAAAAAGAACAATGCATGCTTTCATCTACAAATAAAAGAAATTCTTTCCTCCTCCTCCTCCTCCTCCTCCTCCTCGGAGAGCTACTAACCTGAAAGGATTTGATGAAGGTCCAAAGAAGGGTGCGGATGCCCTCCCCTTTGCTGAGGAGTTTGACGAGGCGCATGACACGAAAGAGGCGGAAGAAGGTGATAGAGATGCGGGAGCTATCCTCTGAGCTCTACAGAGGCAGGAAAAATCCAGGTAAGCACCATAATTACAAGGAAGAATTCTGTACAATGGAAGTTTGAGACATGGATATGCTGCAGAATATTAGCGTAGCTAATATTCATCAATGATTGGAGCTGTAGCTCAGCATTGCCCACCTGGCACAGGTTGCCCATCCCTATTGCAAGGCACACAGACATCCTATACTGGTTTTGCAGTACATTACACTCACACCATGCTTTCAAGAACTGCTTTAGGGAATCAGCTGATCTTCTCCAGTAAGCAGCCTCTGGAATGAGGAGGCAACTGTCCTCTCTTAGGTTACATCTATACATTAATTGGCTCTCTAGGGATTAAAATAAAAATTCATGTTTTTCCTGTGGCTGCATTTACTCTAAGGAGCCAACTCTGTGTGCTGTCTGAACATATTTGCAGCTCTTTCACCCAGATGCCAGTGGGGCCATTGGACCTTCCATAGTAATGGCAGTCCCCTTGAAATCTTTCTGTTGCCTTCCATGGTGAGGAGACCCTCTTCCAAGTCCTGGGAGTGCCTTTCCATAGCTCTTTTCCAGTGGGAGCCTCTTCATCCATTCCCATCATGTCCTTCACAATCACTTCTGCAACTGTTTTCAAGGCGGGGGATGTCCCGCTCCAGATGGCAAAGCTACTGACTCAGTTCTTCTCCTAGCAAAGTCTGTTTTGGTCCCCCATATTCTTCACAGCCACCATACTGTGTTTCAACGTGGCATTGGGTGTGGGTTTGCTCTTCTAGCAGCTGGCCTTCACAGATGAACCACCTCCTATTACCAGAAGCATCCATAATGCACCAAGGTTAATAGCTATTGATAGCCCTGGCTTCCATGAATTGGTCCAAAGCACGTTTTGAAGCCACTTACCAGCTTGTGTCCATTCTGCCCCTGTTGGACCACAGGGACCACAAGTCTGATCAAGTGGGGGTTGTCCTATATTCTTACAGTGACAACACTATGAGAACTTTCTGAGAGGTGAAAATGCGGTGCTACAAGTTGCACTTTAACTTGTATGGTGGTTGTATAAACATGCATCATATGAAATGCCACCAATCGTGTTGGGCATAGATTGGATTAACTGCCACTGGAAGAAGCGTCCTTAGTGTCTGTCCAGAGCCTCATAGAGAAAAATATATGGACAATTTGCATCACCACAAATGTCAGGGCCACCCTGGATGTGGTGCAAAGAGTCTCTATTGGGTAGAGTTTTTAAAGCTTCTTTCCAGGTGTTCTTGGCCCTAACATTTCTCTTATCCAGCATTAAACGGAACACTGTTGTCTTGTTGCTAGGCAACTATGCTACTCGTCTTTCTCAGGAATTCATATGCAGTGCAACAGGAGCTGAGGTCAAGAAAGGAAGATGGAAGCATAAAGCAGCAGAAGCAATAGCCATAGGGTAGGTTCCAGCAAACAACAACAACCAGGACTGAACAGGAGCAATGTCATTTATCAAACCAGGACCACCTAGCCATCCTTAATAGTGCACCATCATGGTAGCACACATAATGGCAGTTCTCACATATCATCATAACTTCTTTTGCGTCTTAAGTACTGGATTGTGCAGTTTTGCAACATTCTCATGCCTTAAGTGAATCCTTTCTCATTCATCCAAGGAAATTATCTAGTCTCAGTTTAAAGCAGTCTAAGTCCCGGTTCCCATTACAAGTTTAAAACGGTTTTCCTAAATCAAAATAATAGAACCGGATGCTAACACGAATTTGCCTGATCCCATTACTTTCAACTTTATCGTGTTCAATCTGGCTTCTGAGGATCGTACGTGGCGTACGTGACTCAAGGGTGGACTCAAGTGGCTACTTTCTAAAAGCCGCTTTTTGTGGCTGCCCTGCCCTCTTCCTCCTGGTGTGAACGTGCCACCCATAACAGACCACTTCACGGAGCCTAGCTGGGTGGCTGGGTGGCTGCCGCTTGCCTGGATGGAGGAAAAACGGCACTGGGCAGCCAGTTATTCTTTCCCCTCCTCTCCCCATTGCCCAGGGTATACAGCAGCAGCGGCAGCAACTCAAGCCCCCTTCACCCGCTCACTCCACAGTCACAGCTTAAACATTCACACATCTCACCAAACCTTCAGCTGCTTTCTTCCCTTTTTCCTTTCTAAAGGTCAGAACTTTTAGAATTGTGCAAAATTGCAACATTGTTATCAGGTGTGAAGTGGGTGGATTGCTACAGTGTAACGGCTGCTTAGGGGATGGATTTTTATAGTAAAATCACTATCTTTGGAAGCAAGCTATTGGGGGAGGGAAACCCTAAACATGCATTCTCATCCCACTAAAACTGTACCATTCACACAGCAAGAAATGTAAAACGTTTCAAGCGCATGAACCGGAGCAAGACCTGTTGAAATGAGTGTTAACATTAACACTTTGGGGCGATTTAACACGCAGAAAGTGTGTTAAGCCAACCTGATGTGGGGACTGCGAGGATCGAAACCATTTCGAAACCATTTTAAGCTTGTAATGGGAATTCACCCTAGAAGTTTCAGATGGCAATTTGGCCCTGGACAAAGCATAGATGGAAGCATGGAAGTCCAACCACATCGGGAGGATAATCTCGATGCCAATAGGCCATAATGAGCCAGGTGGTGATTCTATACTTGCCAACATGGGAACCAAAAAAAAAAAAAAAGCACTGCCAGTTTAATGTTATCTGATTTCTCAATAGCAGGTCACTTGCTCCAGACAGTGATCACAGAAGCAGCGGCTCTATGGAGCAGATGAGGTTATTATCTGCAGTGCCTCTCTTGGTTCACTGCACAGAGCCCCGATTGGTCTGTCTCTCCTCCCCCAGCAGATAACATTCCTCTGAAGTTACTTGCCCTTGTGGAGACAGATAACATTAAACAGGAACTGCATTCTCTGCCCAGATCATCAGAGAGAAGTCAGAGGGTGTGTAACTCCCTGAACTTATAAAAATGTCCAGGCTTGATGGCTGGTTAGAGCAATACAAAGTTACTGCCTTTGAAACTCTTTCTGCTGCCTGCTGGGCAATGAGGCTTTGCTTTAGTTTATCACTATATGTCAATCCACCAGTCTCCATCCCAATGAGTGGCAAGTGTGACCCAGCAGCAGATACAACAGACCATCAATCACATCTGCACTCCCCCAAGAACTGCAGACTCACAGCCAAACACGTAAAGAACAGTATCTATCTGAGCTTGGAGACCTTTGTACTGTGTAAGCACTTGCAGCCTCTTCAAGACAGATGGATTTAGAAGGCATTTTGTTACAAGCTGGGAATTAGTGACTGGCATTTGGACCAATGTTTGTCCTATGACTGAGTAAAGGCTTGTTTATTATTTATATATTCCTATCCCGCCCTATTCCCAAAGGTCTCAGGGCAGGACACAAGAAAATCACTACAAAACAGATAAAATTAGCTAGAACAGTAACCCTGCCTGCAGGGGGAAGGGCTACTGTTCTGTCAGCCAAACAGGGTAAAGAGATTCACCTTCACCAGTCATTTGAATACAGTGGCAGTGCCAAATGCCTCAAGAGTGCCTCAAAGGGAAGGCTGTTCCACAGTTTGGGGGCTATCACCAAGAAGCCCCTCCCACATGTCCCTACCCCCTTAACTGCTGATGGGGGTAGCACAGACAAGACAGCCTCACTGGAAGATCTTAGAAGATGGGCAGGCCTATATGGGAAGTAGTGTCCCTTTAGATATCTGGGGTCCAAGCCATTTGGGACCTTATACTTAAATGTTAATAACTTGAACTGGGGGGGGGGGAGGGTGCGGAAGCAGGACACTTCTAATGCCATTTGCTGGGATCCAAGAGCAGAAAAAGGTTTGTCCTTGTCTCTGTTTGAGATGCCATGAGCATTTGGCGGGCCACTGTGTGCGACAGGATGCTGGATTAGATGGGCTGTGGCCTGATCCAGCAGCGGCTCTCTTAGGTTCTTATGTTCAAATAAGCAGCCACTACAATTCTTTTTATGACTGGAGTGATCTGTGTCCAGATCTCGTCTCCCCCTCAGTCCATTCTAATTCAATTGTCTAACATACACTCAGCCATTGCACAGTCCACCTCCAAGCTCCCTTGAGATTAGATTTGGATGCAATACCTCTCCAACATGCCCTCCATTCTAATGCAAGAAAATGAAAGGGTCAGTATCCATACTCGAAGGAGATGATGGTGAAGGAGAAACCATGTTTCAGTGAGAAGCAGCAGCATGATGGAGAACAGATGAGAGAAAGAAAGAAAAATGAAATGGAAGCACAGATGGATAAACAAATGGCAAAAACATGGACAAATGTAAGATGGTCCTTGGTAGTCAGTTTTGTTTCTTCATTATACATACCGTATTTTCCAGTGTATAAGACAACTGGGCGTATAAGATGACCCCCAACTTTCCAGTTAAAATATAGAGTTTGGGATATACTCGCCGTATAAGAAGACAACCCCTGACTTTTGAGAAGATTTTCCTGGGTTAAAAAGTAGTCTTATATGCCAGAAAATACAGTAAGTCAAATCTGGGACAGGAGCTGAATTGGAATTTTGATTTCTTCATGATTTAGTTTAAGAGGAAGCTTCTAGGCCACATTGTGACAGTGAAGTTACACTGTCAATAAAATGTATAAACGGCTAAGACAGAATTAGCTCTTACAACCCATTAGAAAATTATAAATGGGCCAAAGTGTGAAATTTAACTATCTAAATATATATAAACAGAACATACATTTTCTAACCTTTCAACCTGGGTAGCTCTTATAAAAGGAAGACAAAGAGGCCATTTTGTTTGGGAATTACTCACATTGACTTCAGTGACAGCAATATCCACTACACTCCCAACCACAATCAGAGCATCAAAGGTGTTCCAAGCATCAACAAAGTAGTGCTGGAAGAAAACGGGGGAAAAAAACGCTTCATGGAACTGAGCCTGTGTAGATTCCTGCAAAACGCTTGATCCAACTACGCTCTCCTTCAATCCATCTGTTTCTCTTCTAAGACCTCTGACAGGAATGGGATGTTCTGGGAAATGTATTATACTGATGCCTTAAATCAGGGCCAGCACAGCCCCATTCAGGCCATGGTGTGAAATCAAAAGGAAGTGATACAACCTCCAATTCCTGCTCTTGGCCAATAAAATTGGGAGGTTATGAAACATTTTGCAGAGCAATGCTTTTTTCCCCATGTGATCTGAAGGTACATAGTGGAAAACCAGTAGACCAGTAAAACAACTAGAGCATGAGGCAAAGTGATGAGGTCTGTAGACCACTTCCCAACTTGTGAAGCATCTTGGCTAAGCTTTGGTTTCAGTGCCTGTATTCTGAAGAATGTTTTTAAAAAGGTTTCTAACTAAGAAAGTCTAATACTGTTCAGGTTTAATGCATCTTAGGACCTATTCATGTTTTCTGGAAAACACTGTTCACCAGTCACTTGCAAGTAGACCCAACCTATGTTAGAAGCTTGCTAGAAGAGGAATAGTGTACAAGAAACTTTTTAATAACATTTGCTTGTTAAGCGTGAATCACTGAATGCATCCAGTTTGCAGAAACAAGACCAGGCAAAACAGAAGTACTATTCACAGACTGCACCATATAAAGGCATTGCTTGCTGCATCCCTGCATCCTAATGCAATTTATGAGATATGCTCGGGACATCTAGGGTGTTTTGCCACTGTCAGAAAGTACCCATTTTTGCACCCATTAAGGACCCATTTGGGTGTGAACCGGATGATCCCATTTCCACCACGGCACCCATTTGGGACCCGATTGTTTCAACTGCCGCTGGGGAATCTGGATCAAATGGGTACTTTCTGGCCTTTAATCCAGATTTTCTGTAGGCAGAAAATCTGGATTAAAGGGAGCCTGTTTCCATGCTTGTGTGGCAATGGGGTCTAGAGGAGGCTAGGGGGAGGGGGCACCCATGGGGGGGAGCCCCAAAACCTAAGCTTTGAAGTCATTTCAAAGTCATTTCGAAGTGACTTCGAAGTCTGTGCAAAATAGCTCCGGCGTGTCTTTGAAGTCTGTGCTGATCTTCAGAGTGAACTTCGAAGTGACTCAGACTTCAATGGAGCTATTTTGCACAGACTTCAAAGTGACTTCGGAGATTTGCACCCCCTGTCCCCCCAAACACCTGGGGTGACAAGCAGACCCCTCATGGGTAGATCCGGATTTCCAAATGGGTGCTCCAGTGTTTCCATGGCAGGGAGGCTAGCACCCATTGCTATTGGGTGCTAGACCACCCATGGAAACATATTGGGTACTTCCCTTAATCCGGATCTACTAGATCCGGATTAAGGAATGTACCCATTCCTTAGATCCGGATTAAAGGAGCACGGTGGAAAAACACCCCTAATCAAGGATACCTTCTGTGTGTCAGAGACAGTCAAAAAGAGTATACACAGGCCTTCCCCTTTATGGAACTCCTTCCTATAACAGACAAAAGGTCCAAGCCTGACTGTGGTTGTGGAGTCATCTAGATGTTTTTTTAAAGGCTTATATTTAGTCAGATTATAGTGGTGTGTGTATATTTGTGCAAATGCTGCACATCATAGCAAGCCTTCAGCCTGCTTGAAGATAATAAAAAGTTGGCTTCTTCCAAAAGCTGTTCTTAATAGTCTCTAGACAGTCCCATGGTTCCTGCATCATTTCAACAGAAGCCTAGACATGTTCAGAGCAGTGAAGGCATCTCAGAGACATCTTCAGCCCTCCATTTTCTCTAACTTTTGGCAGATAGTTATGATGCAATGAGATGTCAGAAGCTAGGTCTTGACTAGTTTGACCTCATATCTGCAAACTTTGACTTCAAGGGATAGCAGAAAGGCCTGAGGCAGCACCATCTCAAGCCACGCCACTGGCACACCTTGTGAGAAAGGGATGCTTGACAGGCATCCCGGCAAACTCTCAGGGCGCGTCCCCATGCACATTTTGTCCAAATTGAAATTGGGTTTGGCAAGGGGTGTCCCCATGCATTTTAGATTTGGTCCAATTTCTGTGGACCAAATCACCCAAACCAGGACCCACATTTGGCACTGGAAAAAACAGGTCTGGGCATGGTTTGGGGGGTTCGGCACACATTGCTTTGTGAGCTGAGCCTGTGCATGGGGATGGTCCCAGGCTATTTGGGGAAGCGATTGGCACTCATGTCAGTGGGAGGTGGGGTTTCATGTCCTGTGCTTGCCATTCCTGCCCTGTGCATTGGAGATCGCAACTGCTGAGATTTTGGGGGAGTAAATGTCTACTTTTGGAGTTAAAGCCAAAATGATGAGGGGGTTGAATGGCCTTTGCTGCCCCACGAGACTCTTTTATACAAATATTCCACCACCCCTTTTCCCAATCGCTAAGGCGAGCATGATAATTGCTTGATTTTTCTCTGTTTTAAGCTTGCCAGGTGTTCTCACAGTTCCCAGGTGGAGTGGAGGTGCGCAAAACTGCTCAACCGCACAACTGCCACCAAACCTTGCAGCAGCTTTGGTTTTTAAAAATTATTTTTTCTATTCGATCCTGGCTTCTGGGCCACTAAGGGGGCGGGGGAGATGCAGCATTTGCAGTGGGCAGCACAGGGGTGCGGTGATGGCAATTCAGCCTCCACTGAGGAGAGAGGGAGGGGAGAGGCAATGGCGCTGCTCCCTCATGCTGAGGTTTGGTGCGGTATACATGGGGACAGCTGAATCCACACCCAGCCCACATTAGCAGGAATGGCATGGAAACGGGCAACATTCAGTCTTGGTACCACACCCGGTCTAATCAGACCCAAATGGCTTGCATGGGGACATGGCCTCAGATTCCTTCAGTTTGGTCCTTGCCAGTTATTTATATACATGAGTTCTGGGAAATGTTGCAAAATCCACCCTAGACTGGATTTGAGAGTTAGACTGAAGGAGGGGATCCTCAAGGAGAGACATGAAAGAAAAATAATGGAATCCTACTCTGATTTGCTTCATTAGCCAGCCTGAGCCTTTGCCATGGGTTGGGCTATGTATCTAAATACACATTCATGAGACATTCTTTCAATCTATTTGTGCTGCTCAGAAGTCTTGCTTTCAAATACAGGAAGTGAGCAAGATACCAGCAGGCTCCTTTGGCCATCATATTATACTCTGCTGCTCTACAGATACCATAAATCCCCGATATAAATTTCAGCTAAGAAAGGGCATTTGTACAAGCAAGGTTTAAATTGCCATGGAGCTCCCTTTAGCTCCAAATGATTGATGAGGCCAGGCGCCTACTGAGGCCTCCAGACTGGCAAGCAGAACCCAATTTGCACTCTCACTTCAACAAGAAACAGCCAAGAATGTTAGAGGCAACGTAGTAGGAGGTTTCTTCATTTAAGCATCCTTTCCTCTCTGGGGATGAGGGAGCACATCAATGTGTCTGCAATGTGCCTTGCCTGGCAATCCACACAATCCTGGAGTCGGGACTTTCTCCTATGAATTATTGAGATAATTTTGTGCATAAACCAAGAACCACTTTAAGTCTCCTAATATAAGGTTAGTGATGCAGCCTTTAACCAAGAGACAGTTCTGCAATATGGTACAGTGCTGTGATTCCTGTCAGATTCTGGAGTTAAACTGAAGCCTCAGAAGAAGCAGGAATGAAGGACTCTCCAGAACTGGGACTCTAACCCCTTTTCTTGTAGGGCTTCAGCACTGTGCCAGAAGTCACGGCCCTGTGCTGCACTGTATGAGTCTTGTAACGGGGGTGGGGGGGAACTGGGGCGCTTCAAAGGCCATCTGCTGGGACTCGAGAGCAGGAGAAGGTTTGTCCTTGTCTCTGCTTGAGATGCCCGTGAGCATTTGGTGGGCCACTGTGTGCGACAGGATGCTGGACTAGATGGGCTGTGGCCTGATCCAGCAAGGCTTCTCTTATGTTCTTATGTTCTGCCTGCAGAGATGATTGAATTTAGATCTAGAGGACCAAAGGCTCCCCATCCTTATCTTAAGGAAAATGTATCCCGTCCTCTGCAAATGTCACACCTTGGGCTTGAAGGCAATGATCTTCAGCACCATTTCAACGGTGAAGAGTCCCGTGAAGACCATGTTCAGCAGGTCCATGACGTAGTTAAATGGTTGGGACTGTTCATAGTGCTGGAAAAGAAAACAAAGTATATACCATGTAGGATCATTTTGATGGGCTTGGAGCCTCAAGGTTGGATCCTTACAAGGAGAATCCACATCAGACTCAGAGGACCAGTTTTCAAAAGAGGTTTTGGCGTCCCTCTTTCTGCCCAAAACCTCCTTGACTTTTCCTTATCTGCATAAATACGGTCACAGTGAAAAGGCACAAATTTTGATTTATTATTTATAGCCTGCCTACACACAAAGGTGTAACCTGCAATATAATATAAAAAGTGCAACAAAAGCAATTGGAAGTTCAAAACTACAGAACAATGGCAATGCAAAATTCAGCACAATACAATAATGTATACAGTAGTAACTGGCAGCATAGGAGAATCTGGAAGTGTCCAGCATCAGCACTACGTTCAATAAACCTGCATGCTGTGTTTTTCAACACTTCCAGAGTGCACATCCCAAAATTTCAGGTCTCAGCCTGCAGGCATCAGACATAGAGCCTCAGGTCAAAGACTTTCACCCTTGGAAGAGCTCAAAAATCCCAAATTGCAAACTGAAATCTATAAAACAGGATGGAAACAAAAGCAAAGAGTAAACTCAGACAGAGGGAGGTATATTTCCAGAGTTACAAAATGTTCATCAATTTTCTTCAATAGATTCTGCCTGGACTCCATCTATGCTCTTACCCTTCTGCTGGGCGCCACCTAGAATCCTCCATTATTCCTGACATTTCTAGCAATTCTACTTTCTCCTGTTTAAACTGAGTCAAACCTGCCATGCTTCTCCTGCTTGCTTAATTTTGGAACCCCAAAGCTAAAAAATACTGTCACCAACCTCTTTGAATTCCCAGCACTGAAGACGGGTCCCAGCACACAGGAGTGGCTACCACTGAGCTGTGTCCCATTTTTTGCTGACTGCATAGACCTCCTATGCAGTTTTTCTGGCTGAGATACAGAAGTAGTTTGCCACTGCCTACTCCTGTGGAGGGGCAGGAGATCAAACCAGTATAAAGGAGGGCTGTTGAAGATGTCTTAGACAGGACAGCCATATTTAGCCCATGAGGGAAAGCCCAATTCAGGATAGTGAACTAGTGGAAGCTTAAGCCCAGCAATGTCTGAAGAACTGCATGTTCCCATCAATGGTCTGATTGGAAGCACATGGTTCTGCTCCTTGGTGCCCTGTTCCCTTAGTCTGATTCTAGTGCTGCAGGTAAGCCAGACTGGAAGCCAAAGAAGGAAGAGGAGCTTTTCTCAATGACCTGCTCCTTTTGTTGTTCTTACCTACCCATAGTGCCTGTCTTTCTGTTAAGTTGCCCATGCTTACCTGTACCGCCAGAGCAATAGTATTGAGCATGATGAGCACAAACATGATATACTCAAACCCAGTAGAATTGACCATGGCCCAGAATTTGTACTGATATTTGTTCTTGGGGATGTAGCGCTGCAGTGGCTGAGCCTTCAAAGCATATTCTACACACTGTCGCTGTGGGAACAGGAAAGAAAGGGACTCAGATGACAAATTATCCACAACTGTTGCCGTCTCCTTCCTAACATTCAAGAGCACGTGTAGAAGCTGGTAACAGGAGCCTTGATGGTTTATGGCATTTATGGGCCTTAAAAGCTGACAACAATGGTGGGAAAGGCCAGAAACCAAGACTTTCCTTGGCCTCTCACAGAAGTTCTCCAGACAGCCTGGGATGCTTTCCAACCCTCGTATTAGATGACCATAACTGACCTTGATGTACTGATGCAAGGACTATAGCACAATGGTTGAGAAACCACCTGGTATACAAAAGATCCCACATACTGTACATGCCCCTGCAACTCTAAACAGGGGCAGGAAACATCCACCCATCAGAAACTCAAGCAACCGACTGCCAGTAAGCGTGCAAAACATTGGGCTTAGGTAGATCAACGCTATGACTCCATATATGGCAGCGTACTGCAACCCTAAATTGGCACAGAGGCTTTTATCAGCGGTTAGACTAGCAAAGGGAAGGATTTGTAATTTATAGCATTAACGACCTAAAGAAGCTACTAGCCTTGCTACTTTGTGAGTAACAGATACCATGCTATCATTTTACATAAGTTGCACCTGCACTAGCAGTCTTGTCCTTGAAATTAAAACTGGATTAGCTCCTACTACTGTGCGGCTAGCACTTGATAATTTCCTGCTACATTACTACTGAATTACCCAAGGACTGATATGAGCATCCTGGGGATCGGTAATAAATACACAATAGAAATAGTTCTCCACTGCAAACCAATCAATTTTTGCCCTTCTGATAAATGGAGTTGAGATTCCCTTTCAAAGACAGCAGTGCTCTGCACAATTTCATTCCAGGGCAAGTAACTTGTGTCTCCATGTATATTCAGGCACATGGCAAAGAGCACCAGGGAAGAATGGGGGTCTGCAGAAACAACAACAAAAAAGGAAGGGTGTGGGGAGTCCTCTACAAACGATTGATCTGGATCTATGGCAACTTGGCAGAAGTGATCTGTTCCTCTCCTTGCAGTCCACTTGGAGAGAAAGAGAAGGAGGTAGAAGGGAAATGAAAGAATAAAAGCAAAATGAGAGGTCCTATGTAATTTGGGCTCAGACTAGGGATATGCACAAATGGGTTTTTTGGCATTATATTCGTAATAAACTGAATGTCAGAAAATTCGTATTCATTTGAATAGATCCCCTTCAAATATGGTAGGATTCTATTCAATATGAATGTATTCGTACAAATATCCAATACAAAGGAATGTGTATCTGATTCAACCAAATATGTATTTGATACATACCCGATACATATGTATTTGTATCAGATATGTATCTCGTAACATTACAAATGTCCAAACTATTTGTATGAATGATCTGAAACATCCATATTTGTAAAAATAATGTATGAATGTCCTAACATTTGATTCATGTATAAATGTCTGAATTCGTATGAATAACAAATGTTACGAATATTCATGCACATCCCTAACTTAGACTCCCCCCAAAAAGGGACAGTGAGGGAATGAAATATGATTGAGGAAATTGATTCATATGGGGGTGGAGGTGTTATAGGCATTATTCCATGAAAGGTGCATTCTTCTCCACCTGAGAGATCCTCTTGGAAGTGCCACCACCATCAGAAACATAAGGTGTAGGCAACCATGAGAGGACTTTTTCTGTGACAGCTCCCAGACTACAGATTGGCCTCCCTTCTAGAGGGTCTCAGGCACTATCCCTTGCCTGGGCCTCTATCCAAAGAAGCATCATTTCCTCTTTTGTTTACTGGACTGTTTTACCTGTTTTTTCTTTTCCTTTCTGTTTCAATTGTTGTAACCTGCCTTGAAACCTCAAGATTATAGGGCATGATATAAATTTAATTAAAAAATGAGTGAAACTCTTATTGAAGAGGTTTTATCTAGAAAAGATAATTTCCCTTTATAGAGTCCAAAGTTTTTACCCTTTGTTTTTAAATGAGAAGTGAGATATAAATGTCTTAAATAAAATGAGGATAGATACCTGGTTCTTATCCAGCTCACAGTTCTTGTATTCCTGTTCTCCCTGTGCTCGGAAGGTGATGATGACAAAGCCCACAAAGATATTCATCATAAAAAAGGCAATGATGATGATGTAGACAATGAAGAAGATTGAGATCTCCACCCGGTAATTGTAGATGGGGCCCTCGTTTTCAGCATTGGCATCAATGGCTTTGTACAACAATCTAGTGTGGATAAGGTGGTGAACAGAGAATATCCGTGAGCCAATTATTGAGCAACTAATCTGGGACTTTGCTGGGAATGACAGAGGAATGTTTAGCGTTCACAATATAGTATCAAGACAATCAGGGATCTTACTGTGTGTCTAGAGGCACCCAGTTCCTCTTTTCATCTAAGACACTAAGGATCAAGCAAGAATCTTCAACTTGTACCTTGCTCCTTCATCAACATGTGAGTTAAACTTTTGTTACTCCATAGTGCCATCTAGGCAACGTGACAAGTCTTGCCAAGATTCTTCCTGGTGAATGAGGGCCCTCATTCTATAACATTCCAGGATCCTTGTGAAATGGACCTACCAAATCAACCTCCTACTCTCCTTCATTCCTGCACTCTAGCTGACCTTTCTCTGGCTTGGATTGTATCACTTGTCTCTGTCCCCTACCTGGTTGTTAGTTCTCTCCCTCCTTACCTTGGGGCTCTGGTCCTACACATTTGCCTAAGGATAACTTTTTATATATTTTGAAAGCATGGGTGACACAGAGATTGAAATAGTGTATGAGTGGATTCCTTTAATTATCTTTCACAATCGTAGCTCCCTTTCCTTTCTAGCAGAAGAAACAAACCAAACCAACAACATTATTTTCAGGTGGCAAAAGAATCACACCATACTTACAAAACCAGACGTTACACAAAGAGTAGAACAGAAGGGAGTGAAACAAAAATGTCAGAAGGGTAACAATTAGACAAGATGCATGCTTCAAGCACATCATGAATCCTTACAGACCCACATTCATGTACATGCACTCTGGTCACCATTATGAGTACTGTAACTCACGCGGGCCAGCCCTCAAATGTAGAGACTGTAAAGAGGGCCATCATGCCTGACAGCACATTGTCGAAGTTGAAGTCACTGTTGACCCAGGCACGTTCGCGCACCATGGGATGAGCCACATCTCCATCCTTGTACACTATGAATGTGCCTCTGGATTTGTGGGTGAGCAAGGAAAGAAAGAGACAGAAGGGATGGAAGCATAAGTAACAGCTGGGAGTACTTGAACTCAGGCAGACAGACCTGGCCTTAGACCAGGAGAGGTGAACCTGCAGCTCTCTGGTGGTGCTGAATTATAACTCTCATTTCCACTGATGGTCCTGGTAGAGGATGCTGGGAGTTGATGTCCAGCAACACCTGGCACAGCTGTGGGTTAGCTATGCTATCATAAATTCTAACTTTAATGCAATCCTACACCAGAAAAAAAAGTGAATTTGTCTATCGGATTTTTCAAATATCTGTTTACTTATCTATGGCCGAACCAGATGTTATGTAACCTGCGTCTTTTTTTCTTAACTGATTATCAGCCATTGGAGATTGCTAGTTTGAACAGGAGAAAAGTAGGGGAAGGATTTGTTGCTTCTTGGGTGCTATCAAGTTGGGTCCAGCCACACAGATGCCTCCATATGAAGTTTTATTGGTAGAGATATGTTGCCTACTTCCAGGAAGAGGTTGGAAATTGAAACTGTGACCCTCTACCTTCTAGGCAGCTTGCTCTACCACTGACTACAGCCATTCCCTCCTTTGTGATTTATCTGAACCCATATCATTCTCCTGAAATTCCTCCTCCTTGCATGGCAAGGAGAAAAGAGGTCTGGAAATAGGAACTATCAAGAGCAGAAAAATTGGAAAGGTAAGCCCTATCAGTTCATTCACCCAAGCAATGTTTAAGGATATAAGAACATAAGAGGAGCCCTGCTAGATCAGGCAACAGCCCAACTAGTCCACTTTTACAGAGGCCTCAAGCCGTCTTGGGGAGCCAGACCATTTTCACTTCCCCTGTGTGAGCACGGAACTGGGCTAGAGGGGGCTGAATTGCCCTCGGAGGGGTGGATCCAGCCTTCCTTCCTGCCCAACGCCTGGCTGAGGGTGGCATATCCCTTTCCACTTCTGTCACCATTCCTAGGATGGGCCCCCCTTCCATCCTGCCTCCCCCTGATTGCCCTTTGTTCCAACTGCAAGCTTGCAGACTCTGCCCATTTTTAAAAAAATAGAAATCTATTTTGTGCTAGACTGATAATGTGTTTTTGTGAGGAACAAAGAGGGATTTAAAAATTAAATGGCCAGAAAAGCACTGTTGGGAGGGGGAGAGGGAATGTGTGGAGCAAGAGTAGAAACAATACAATATTCAGATCGTATAAAGAGTAGAAATGATACAATTATAAGGACAATGTAGCTTTTATTTAACTTCAGCAATCTGCAAGGGAAACAAGGTATCGTGGCACAGTGAAAGGGGACTTTTACTCAAAAGGAAAAGTGCTTCAGGGAAAACTGCAGCTTACAGCCTCTCCTTTTTCTATCAGAAGGGCTGCGGAGGTGGATGTGTGTGCTGCCTGGGCTATCCCTCGGCTGCATCTGCTTGGGAGTACAGTCTCCTCACCCCAACAGTATCCTGAGTTTGCCCTCAACACTACATAACTCCAAACACAACCCGTTGCCACTATTGATTGACAGAACTTTATCCTATCAGAATGCAGGTGGAGTTGATGTAATCAATAGGGGTGGAGAAAGTGTAAGAGAGACTTGGGGAAATAACAGAGAAGTTGTGAGCATAGCATCCCAAACTGAGGACATCTGAGGATTGATTATCAGGGATGGGTATGGACAGGATTAGGACAGCTTCAATTCAGTTTCTTAACAGGACAACCTAGATCAGCCTGGTGTGATCATGGCCTAAGTAGTTAACTGGATGCTCTGCTTACTCTTGTATTGCAAAGTCAGGGCTGGTACCTACTTGCACTCATTTGGAGTGTGCTTGGCTTCATCTGTGCAGCTGTAGAATTTCCCCTAGAAAGATTAACAAAAGGGGACGGGAGGTCAGGTAGGCACGAAGCAAGAAGGCATTTCAATGCAGGAAAGGTCCCTTATTTCTGCTCTGTATATTTCATCCAGGCTCTGAGCTGCAGCATCAATATTCACTTCTGAAATTTGGAGGAGAGTCTTTATACTAGCTCATGGAGGATGAGGCAAAGGCCTTTTTTCATCCATTACTGAGCAAGGAGCTACTTTTACCCTATTTCATAAAGCAGCATTCACTTCTATGATATTGTCTCAGGACACAGCTAATTCATGTCTTGTTGCGGGATTGCCACTGAAAACGACAGTAGTGTGTCTCTGTAATTTGGGGTTTTTTTCTATGGAACATTCAAGTATTTATGATCTTATGGCAACATTTGTTGCATTGCACATTTTCCCAATCAATATATTTAAACTGTTGTTCAAAACACACACACTTAAGTATGCACCAGATTATTCAGAATAAGGCTCTGGGGGCCTGCCATCATCTCAAGACACTGCTGTGACCTTCCCATGTCCTTTGTCAAAACTTACAAACAGAAATCTTGCACTGTTTGCAAGGGTTACAGCTCCAGACAACAATGTGTGTCCAGGACTTTGTTCAGTTTGTATGACCTTGATGTAAACAGTGCTGAGCAAAGTGTGGACACCAGATGCAGCCTGCATAGAGAGTAAGTAAACAGTATACAGTGTGGGAGAAGCAAAATTTCCCTGTTTACTGCTGCTCCTGTTATTTTCAGACACTAGAAAATAACCCAAAGAGCCCCTATACTTCAGCTTCCCTAAATACACCTTGTCTTGGCAGGAATAGAGAAGGTTTTCATGTTCTCTCTCTCTCTCTGCTTCTCTCTGGTTTACTCTCAGCCTTTTCCTCTCCTAGCACAGATCATCTTTCATCCCTATCTATTTTTGGTTTTTTTCTTGATCCCAGCAGCACTTTACTGCTTTTCACTGATGGCTGTAATGCATCAACTAAAGGACAAAGGCAACGTTTTTGGGTGGAAATCATTTGGCATGGCTCTTTCTGCATTGGCCTTATTCTGGATTGTATTCCAGAATAGGGGTCTGCTGACCACATGCTAGTGCAGTCTATGGCAGATCCTGGGCAGATCCTACTGTAGCCCACATCAGCAGGCAGATGGTAGTCTGGAACATAATCTGGAATAAGGTCTAATGCAGAAAGGGCCTATGCTGTGAGGTTGTATATGTTCATTGATGGACAAAAAGTTGCAACACATAAATACATGCCAAGTACCTTTGGGCATTGAGCAACAGGTGGTCCTAGAAATTACTGCAGCACATACCAAGGAACGCCCAGCAAAAAGGATTGTAGCTTTCAAAACAATTGGCACAGTACTGAGGAGAGACTACCTGACCCGTTCCCATTAGCCACTACAGGACAGCAGTGGATGAAGAAGAATTTGATGTTGAACGCCTTCAAATTGCCTCTTGTTCTGTTATACATCTCCATTGACCAGAACTATGCTACCATGTAGAGGCACTTGTCCTCAGCCACTCCTGTACATGCTATAGCGCCATACTGATAGCTTGAGCAAGATGGGTAGAAGAACGCTGTGCTGAGCAAACAGCTTTGTGCCTCTGTACTATATCACCACATGTAAGCAGATCTGATTGGTTAAAATTCACTCCCTGTTCTGCTGAACAACTTTATACTAATCTCATAGCTGGCTGATAACTGCACCTAACAGAAGAGTCTTGTTAGCAATAGCACTCATATTTCCAAAACTAGGGACATCATATGGCAGTACTTCTTTAGACACACATGTGCTATCAATGGGCTCATTAACTCCCTTCCTTATGGGTATTGTTATTTTCTTGTACATGACTGTATTTCTTAAATCTTCATTCAGGCTTGATTTTCCTCCATGCTCGCAGTACATGAATTGATGAAGAACATAGAAACTACCTCGTACTAACCATCAGGCAATTTAGTTTTTGTCAACATTAACTGGCAGCAGCTTTCTAGGGTTTCAAGCCAAAAATGTTTCCCACAGCCCACTTAAAGCTGCTGAAAGTTCAACATGCGAGTTTCCACATGCAGCATCAATGCTCTGTCTTACGATATATACATGTCCTGCACATTTACTTAATCCAAACCAACCCACAGAGGGTCTTCCTCCTTACCTTGAACAGCTGGACACCAATACAAGCAAACATAAACTGTAGTAGAGTGGTGACTATCATAATGTTCCCGATGGTGCGGATGGCTACAAACACACATTGTACCACATGCTGTTGGAGAAGCATAGGAGTTGATGTGATCAATAGGAAACTTTTCAGAGTTACAAGGGGCTGAGAGGAAAAGGATTAGCTGGGATGGGAAGCACAGCTACCACACCTTCACTGATTGCATGCCACTGGCAGCTAGAGAACAACCTCTTCCTCCTCTTAGACCTCGTCTCCCCCTCCAAATCACAAAAACTTCAGTGGGTGAAAAGCAGCTCTGAAGCTACTTCTCATGCACCGAGCTATACCCCTGCCACAACCAAATGGGTTGCCCTTCTATGCCAGCTTTCTGTGCTTGTGCATGGACGTCAAGGAGGTTGTTCAGGTGCAGGCACAAGGATTTCAATATGGCCACCTTGGGGACAGCACTGGAGCTAGCAAATTCCTTCCTGGAGCCAGGTGAGGTCTACAGGGAAACCTGATCCAGTACGGAAGCCAGCACTGTGGAGACTAGAGTCTAGAGCTGCTCTCTACTTTTCAGAAAATTCCCCTCACCTTGAGTCCCTTGGCCCGGTTGATGGCTCGGAGAGGACGAAGCACTCTTAGAACTCTCAAGATCTTCACCACAGAGATGGCGCTGGAGCTGATAACAAAACAGGAAATGAGGTGTAGTGTAGGACTACTGGGTTAAACTCAACCTCCTGATATTTTCTTTTAATATAGGACAAGGACCTTCATTCTGGGGGCTTCCTGAAGAGGATGGTTGGAAAGAAGCACCAAGCTGGCTTGCTGATAGGGCTTAAAGCATTCCACAGGCTAAATACATATATAGGAATGTTTGTGAGAGAGGAGGAGAAATGCAGAAACGATTGTTCTGCTCTCCTCTTCCCCTCTCCCTCACTCTTCTGGTTTATCCTGGAGTGGCTACTCTACAAGAAGTCTTCAAGGTCAGAGCCAATAACAGAATGTGCCATCTTTCTACATCATCAGCAGTACTGCTTCATAGTCTGATTTTCAATGCTATTTAACATTCAAAGAGATTCAGGTTGGTGAACCCAGGAGAAAGTCACCAGTGGGTGCCTACCTGGTCAAGGGTGATTTTGACTACTGCTTCCTAGAGCTTGCCATGAATACCACTAATCTAGGGTGTCCCAAATAATTTCTTTCCTTGAGATCTACCCCAAGAATTTGGTCTATTCTAGATTCAGACTTACTGGATGCCAAAGGAGATGAGAGATACACTGACAACCAGTAGATCCAGAAGATTAAACCAGTTTCGACAGAATGAGCCCTTGTGCAGGAAGGCACCATAAGCAGTCATCTGAGGAGAGAGCAGTGTTGAAAAATATTCCAGGCCAAGTTGTTCAGGTGAGTTTGATTAGCTTAAAAAGGAACATCCTGGAGTGGCTAGAAGGATGAATCTTGCAGAGGCACAGGTCTGTTTGTTAAATGCATCTCAGATATTATAGGACAAATCAGGATTTTATTTCTCCTAGGCCGCATCCCCATTACAACCTTATTTTGATTTCTAACTGTTTTTAATCCTGGCAGACCCCACGTCAGTTTGGCTTAACACGCTTTCTGCATGTTAAATCGCCCCAAAACGTTGTAAATGTTAATCCTCATTTCAACAGGTCTCACTCCGGTTCGTGCGCTTGAAACATTTTACATTTTTTACTGTGGGGACCGTACGGTGTTAAGGGATGAGAATCCTTGTTTAGGGTTTCCCTCCCCCAATAGCTTGCTTCCAAAGATAGCAATTTCATTGAAAAAAATCCACCCCTCAAAACAGCCACTATAAAAATCCACTCCTTAAAGCTACACTGTAGCGATCTACCCACTTCACACTTTAGAACAATCTTGCAAATTTGCACAATTCTGAAAGTTCTGACCTTTAGAAAGGGAAAAGAAAGGAAAGCAGCTGGAGGTTCTGTTTTAAAGGCTGTGGCTGTGAAGGGGGCTTGAGTTGCTGCTGTGTGCCCTGAGCAATTAGGAGAGAAGGGGAAAGAATTGCTGGCTGTCCACTGCCATTTTTCTTCCATCCAGGCAAGCAGCAGCCACCCAACCACCCAGCTAGGCTCTCTGAAGGATCCCTTATGGGTGGTGTGTTCATGCCAGGAGGAAGAGGGCAGGGAAGCCCCGAAAAGCGGCTTTTAAAAAGTAGCCACTTGAGTCCCCCCCCCCTTGAGTCACGTACGCCACGTACAATCCTCAGAATCTGGATCGAACGCAATTAAGCTGAAAGTAATGGGAACAGGCAAATTCATGTTTGCATCCGCTTCTATTATTTTGGTTTAAGGAAACTGGATTAAGCTTACAATGGGGATGTGCCCCTAGTTCATCAGGATCAACTGCAGACAGTGAGCCTATCCATGTCTTAGAGCATGTAATGTGTGCTATAACTTCATGGAAACAGAGAAATGCTAATTAAATATAATTATGTGATAAATTTAGGTTTCAGGGAATCTGAGTTTTCATTTATACAAACTATTCCCAGGTTCTAAGGGCCCACTTGAAACTCGGGTAATGTGGGAAGAAAGAATGAGTCAGGTAAATAGTATGTGACAGAGAAACTTCATCATGTGATCTTTCTACAAAAATTAAGAGAAAAGCCCCTACTTCTTTTCAAAATACTAAGCCCTATAGGATATGGTGGTATTAGTTAAGCATGCACAGGTCCAGGGCTATCTCATGCTCATTTGTGGAAGATTAAGTGTGAGTTTATTTTCATATGGATTTCTGGGAAAGGTATGAAAGAGACTTAAGTCTCTGCATAGCAAATTTAGATGTATATGTGCAGTTTAATAAGCAATCTACTCTCTCAGTCTGTGGCTAAATTAGCATTTCCCTGCACAGCACAGTCAGCCTCGGGTCAATCTTATTAATATTTGCCCTTCTGCACAGGTTTCAGATCTTTGCATAGTCCATTGATTTTGCAACCTGATTTTACTTCTTTTACTTATTAATTCAGCCTGCATTTTTAGAGTACATGGTGGCCCCAGATTATGTGTGGTTAAAGGGGGCTTCCCAAAGACAGGAAGGAAGCTTTAAAAAATAAAATAAAAAGCACTTTAAAGAAATCAGGTCTACAAGCAAGATCCTAGTAGTAAAAACTAGCTCTGTGCCAGGAGGAAAAGTATTGTTCTCATTACTGCTTTCACCGTACATTTCAGCTATTGGGAGGGAAGGCAGTAGTGGTAGCCCCTTTGCCCCTTCAGAGTGTGTGCAGGAAGGAGGAAGTATGTCTGTGTGATCCCTATATTATGGACTTGATGTGCACTAAACTCTTCATTTCTGAATGGCATTTAAATGCACTGAGCATTGGCTCCATTTTAACTCGCCTCCTAGACAATGTGTGTAGGAGTAGCCTCAGCAGTAGCTAAATAAAATTCCCAGTAGCCAGGGTTGGGCTTCTGGGTCCTATATAACTCTATGCCCTTCACCATGAATAAACAACATGAGAGTACCTTATGAAAAATAAGGGAGAAATAGCTGATCTGCCTGATTGGTATAATTTATTATCAATAGATTGCAGAACTGAGATTGTCTTGGTGCAGGATTTTAACGTAGAGGAATATATGTTTTAATCTTGTAAGTTGCCATGAGAAGTATTAAGTGACAGGGTAGAATAAATGCATAAACAAAGCACACAATGTATCTCCAGTCTTCCTGTACTTCTTAAAACGTAGTTATGCATCACAGTTATGTTGTATTGCAACAGTAGGCAGACTTGTTATTTTTGTGAGTTAACACTTGAAAAGCGAAGGCATATTTTCAGGACTTCTTCACACTTAAGACAGAATGTATCCTTGATATGTAACCTTGACTAATATGACTCATACCTGGGAACATAAGAAGATGCTTATGATGTGCTAAAGATGTATCCAGTCCTCTAGTCTTCTTTGCATAAACTATTAAACACCAGGCAGTATGCAGAGAAATGGGCAGAAATTTACCTCTGGACTACAATAAACCTTCTGCATCTCATGATTCTTAGCTACGCTAAATGAATGTTTGTGACGGATTCATTTTTGCAGGCAGAAAAAGGGCGGGAAGATTTCCCAGGCCCTTTGCAAACTTCTTTTGCAAGCTGCAAAAAGAGCGGGAAGTATTTGCTGGGCTCTTTGCAAGCACTGGCTGCTAGCTGAAAAGGGCGGGAAGGCTTCCCCAGGACTTTGCAAGATTGAGTGACAGGAGGGAGGAATTCTCTCAGTCAGACCAAATCCAGCCAACGAGAGTGCCAGGATCTCACTGTGTATATAAAGCAGAGGTCCAGACCTCTCTGGGTCTTTCCCTGGGCAGGTTTTGCAGTGGATTGATCAGTGGGGGAGTTTGCTGAACTCTTCAGCCTTCTAGGCCTGTTTGCTCCCTGCTTGTGGAGCAAGGGGAAAGAAAGAAGGTGGGGCCTATCTCAGGGCGTAACTGGGGAAATACAGGGACACCAAAAGGGGCTTCTTGGCTCTCGTTTGAGCAAGTAGACTCCTGGTTAGCAGATAGCTTTTCTGCTGGGATTTGATCTTTATTTTAGGAAGGACTTTCAAGCTGAATACCCGAAAGGTTCCTTCAGGAACTAGAGGCTTTTGCTATTCATTTTACTTTTGAGGGACTAGCTTGGGGAGAGCTAAGCTGAATAATATTTACAATTATTTGTTCTTTTGGACTAATTAAGCAATACTGAGCAGCCTTTACATCTCACCACCACTTAATTATTTATCTATCTGCTTGTAAATAATAAACAGTTGGTGTTATATTACACTAGTTTTTATTTTTCTGCTTCAGTCGGACGCCTGGGCAAGGGGGGAGTCTAGTTCATATACAGACACCAGCCCATTGGCAGGCAGTAGGACTGTATGTCTCAACCGCCACTGCCTCGCCTGCGTTACTCTGTCAATATGAGTTCACAAGGGGGGAGTGGGATCGAGTTGTCACAATGTTATAGAGGAAAAAATCCAAGATATAGCTCTACTGACATACATTGGAGATGAAAGCAATTATTGATCTTGTCCCCCTCTCGCCCATTCCCCAAACAAGGATGCTTGGGCTATAAAGGGGGGTGACATTGACCACCTATTCTTCAATGCCAGCCTGTAGATTTGGCCACTTAGGAGTCTGATTCATTCATTTGAAGAACTGCTGCCTGATCTTCCCTTCCCCATCTTCACACTATTATGGTACCTTGAGCAGGATCTCAACAGTGAAGATAGAAGTGAAGGCATAGTCAAAGTAGCCCAGAATCTAAGTAAAGAGAGGGGAAAGGAGATGAAGGAAAAGAAAGAGAAAAAAGGAAGAAATTAGAGAGGAGGAAAGAGCAGACCAATAGAGAAAAAGCAGTAGGGGAGTCATGATAGGCTCATGCCCCCACTCCCTTCATTTGCTTGGCCCAGTGGTACCTTCACAATTGTTGTGGAACTTACATTGTTGCGGAAGGAATGTGCACGTATTGGATCCTCAGCGGCCAGAGAGATGCTACTGAGGATAATGAAGACGAGAATGAGGTTGGTGAAAATGTGGTGGTGGATCAGTTTGTGACACCCAACACGAAGCCTGTTGAAAGAAAAAACAATCCATACTGCACTAAGTAGCAATCAAGAAAATAGGATCAAGATTCCCCCAAGATCGGGGCAAAGGAGGCTTCCTCTGAGAAACAGATATGGAACCCCATGAAGAACACTAGAACAAATAAAGACTTAGAGGAAGCCAGTACTCTGCCATAGCACCTGAAGGATCATATCTCGGATGTTTTGCTTTCCATGGCTTAAGAACGTAATGACTTAAATGCCCAGCTGGATCAGATTTTAGTGGACCATCTAGTCCAAAAGCCTGTTTTCACAGTGGCCAGCCAACTGTATAGGGATGGTGACTTAACCCGTATTCTTCCATTACCCCCTCTGCTGAAGAACAGAGATAGTAACTGACCCAATGAGAAGTCAAGAATTGGCAGAGTATCCTAAGGCTGCTAGGACATTTTGTAGCCCAGGGTCTTCTTGAAAAGAAGAGCTTGGAAGAAATGAATGAATCCAGTACTAAACAAAGGCCAAACATCAGAAGTCAGCAAGATGGCAGTGAGGTTATAAGTATCTCAGGCTGTGTCTCCACCTTGATGGAGAGATCCCCCCATAAACTGTCTCAGGTATCATGCTCCAATTTCTTTAGATCCCACAAGTGCCTCTTTACTATCCCTGCCAAATGACAGGGCAAAATCAGAAGTCAAGCACAGGTCCTTACCTGTCTGGATTAGGAATGTGCACAAGTATTCGAGACATTAAAAATTTGATCAAATTTGTTCCAATTCAGATATTTGAATTCAAATCAAGTGTCTACATTCGAATTTAAACATTCAAACAAATTTTGAATTTGTTCAAATCATTCGTACAAATTATTTGGATATCGTATGTGTACAGATGTGTGCATCTTGTACGTATCCATAAGCATTTGTACAGATATGTATGAGACAAAAACGGGATGCATATAGGATAAAAACTGGATGCATACGGATGCATACAGACACATACAAATGTTATAGACATTCATATCTTCAAATACAAATCAAATATTCATAAAAATCAATATGAATTTATTTGATTCGATTTGGACTGAATGTGAATACATTTGAATTTTAAACATTCCGATTGATTCAAATCTTTAGATATTTGAATTGAATAGAATAGAATGCCAAAAATTGCATTTGTGCACACCCCTAGTCTGGATGCTCGATATCACAATGGTGCAAGGTGTATTTCTGGATATTATTATGGTGCAAAATACTCGCAAGTGTGTAATTGTTGGTCCCAGCTCATGCGTAGTGGCATGTTCAGCCCAGTGCCTATTTTCATCAACATGGATTCCAGGAGCAAACATCCAGACAGGCAAGTTCATAGCGCTATTATGGGAAAACCCAGTTTGGGAGTTGATTTTCCCAGAATAGTGATATCACAGGATTTCACCCCTCTATCCCAGGGCTATTTTGGGATTGCCACAGACACACATGGCAATCCTAGCATAGCTCCAAGATAATCCACATTTTAGGACCTGCCTGGGCACAACCCTAGTTCCTTCCCTTATCTCAAAGCTTCCAATTGTTATTCATTGTCCTGAATTTTGACCTCTCTTGCTCTTCCTGTCATGTTTTATGGGATTTCCTACTTGTTTTTGGTTTACCCAAGAAACTACATGTAACTTTGATTCTCCGTGGCTCTATGGTGGCTAGACTGAGATTACGTTAAGCATCAGAAGTAGCAACCCCGACTTCTTTCCTATTATTTATGCTTTCCTGTACTCACGGATTTGTCTTGCTAAGGCAAAAGAAGGCGCTTCCATCTGGAATTGGCACCACTTTCTCCTTGGGGGCCTCCTCCAGTTTGTCCAGGTGGGACTCGGCTAAGCTCTGCTGGTCTCCTTCCTCCTCCTCTTCCTCACCTGAAAGCCAGACAGTGAAACCCCATGTCATGAATTTGAGAAAGTTTCTTATTTTGGACTAATAATAGGACCTCCCATGATCCTTAATAGCATTTTAGATAAGGAGCAGAGTAACTATAGTTTAAAAAAGGATTTTTCTGTACTCTGGATATTTTTTATTATCAGAATCAGTCGGCTCCCTAACAACATAAATGGATATTGTAGAACAGTAAAATGGTACACCTCTGTCAAGGATCATATAGTTTGAAATTCTATTTTAATCTTCATTTCAGTATAGTTCAGAAACACATAGCTTTTGCTTTGCTGAGGGAGAACAAACAGGTTGTACAAAAGCTTAAAGAAACAGATTGGATTTGAAGAGGCAGAAAGGAAGATATTCTGGAAAGGAATCCCAGTGGTAAAAGGCAGCAAAATAGCACGAGAAAAACCATCTGACAAAATCTGGATGAGTCATGACCCCATATATAAGCACTGACCTTGACATTAAAGAAGTGTGTCCATCAGGAAGAGGAAGAATGTAGTCCAATGAAGAATGAAGCTGATTCCCAAGAAGAGGGATCCCATGAAAATCACATAATCTCAAACTGGGACACTCAAAGACTGTGACTTCTGAGCTGGAGTTGCTTAACACAGCTTTGGGCAACCTACAGGGGCCTCAAGATGTCATTTCTCCCAGCCACCCATTAGCCCCAGCCAATGGGCTGGGATGGTGTATAGCAACAACACCTGGAAAGCTCCAAGTGATATGGTTCTGGTCCTCTAGGACAAAGCCATTGCATGCTGTAGAGAGCCCACTTGCTTTGGACTCCTTCACCCTCTCTGTAAGTACTTACTGTATACATTGTCCAGAAAGCTGCTCCTCTAAGGCTTTAAACTCAAACAAGAAAGCCAAGCTTTGGAGAATTAGGCAGACGTAAGTACTACATAAGGCACAGGGAGTAGACAGTGTAATGTCCTCCGTAATTTGTTAGATTTCCATCATCCCTACCAACCAGCCTACTGGCAGGAGATGATAGGAGCTGGCTCACAAAGAGATCTGGAGGGCATACATGTTGGCTACTCTTCAAACTCACTTGAGCTCCCAAACAAGGTTGGATCGAGTTGCCTGCTGGAGGTACCTAGAGTCCTGCAAACATAGGCAGCCATGGCTAAGCCAGCTTCTGCCATCTTTCCATTACTAGCCTATGGTCTCATGTTTGCAGTCACAACAAACTAACTGAACCCAGTGCAACATGAAAAGCAAAAGTGTCAGGACAGAAGGAAAGATCAGGCTAGTAGACTGGGGAAGGACTTTAAAGATAAACAAGTAGGGCACCACTATAGTACTTTATTTTGAGGGGGAAGTAGGGTCTTTTAATCTGGTGTCATAGTACACAGCCAATAGTGTGGAGAGAGCTTTGCAGATAAGAGTTTTTCTGGACATCCTGGATTCAAAGTGGAAAGAGAAGGCACTGTGGGCAGAAAAGACCAACTTAAAATTATTGGGAATAATTGTTGCTGCTACCTGCTTTTGATAAATAAATAAATTTGCTATTCCAGCCAGATGAAAATTGCCTTTTGCTTTATAATCTGAAGATGTGCTTTTTCACAATGGTGCTTTTGTACATCAGTGGATACCAAGGTTACAGTTCTGTATGTTTCAGCTTTCTCAGGTGGATCCCTACCAGTTAAACCTTCGGGTCTGTTCCAGTGTCCATGGTGGTGGTGGGACCATCAGCATTCTTGTACAGAATAGCAGAGGTGTGCTGTGTTCATGTACAATTTGCCAGCTAAATTAGGAAGCAATGCCTAGCAGAAGGTATGGGGGCTTAAGAACATACTTCACATTTTGAAAAGCACACAAATGTGCTGCAAATGCAATGTATATGGAAAAACGCAGCATTCTGAAACAGCCGGAGGAGGGGGTATTACATCCAGGATGGTTATTTGCTTACAATGTGAATGTGACTGGCATTGTTCTTCTTCCTTGTTCTTTATAATACAGCATCTGTTTTCATAGCAGAAGCTTCAACCATCTACAGAAGCTCAAGGCAATTTATGCTAATGTCTGATAGTTGTTTACGTGGAAGAGAAACTGTAGGAGGAGAGACTGAATGAGCAACTGTAGCTTTTTCCTTCAGATGCAAACCAGATTGGAGTTAATAGCTAGTTCCAGCTTTATGTGTATCTCAGCAGGTCTCCCTTTACCATCCTGGTGACCTCCAGGTGTTTTGCACCTGATCCCTCAGTAGCCCAAGCCATTGTTCTGGACAAGGCTGGTGGGTGACACAATCCAAAGTATTTGGAGAATATCAGGATGGGGGAGGCTGGCGCAGAACAACCATCTTTATTGGAACACCAACACACTCATTGTTTTCTTCCATACCTGCTTCTTCACTGCCTTCCTCTGCTTCCTCCTCCTCCTCTTCTGCACCACATTCCACCTGAAAGGAGAGGGCAGACACAGGTGGTAGAGATATGAAATAAGATGCAGCTTGAGCGCACTGTTTCCTGCACCAACAAAATCCCAAATGACCTTTAAGGGCGCTGGGCGTAGGAGCATTTGCTACAGTTACTATCCATCCAGCTTAAGCTGCCTCCAGATGTGTCCACGTTTCCCTCAGCATCGTACTGGAATTGACAGAATTTTCTTTAACTATCTTTTCATACCTCAGACTTACAACTAGGGATCTGCACGAATGGGTTTTTTGACATTCGATTTGTTACAAAATCTGAATGTTAGAAAATGCATATTTGTTTAAATAGAACCCCTTTGAATGCAGTAGAATTCTATTCGATAGGAACGTACTTGTACAAATTTGTACGGATATCCAATACATATCCAATACAAACAAATACGTATCCTATATAAATGAATACATATCTGATGCATATCCCATAACATATCTGTGCTCTGAAAGCATCAAATCTGACCTGAATCCACTTTTAATCCGCTCTCAAGCCATGCTGAATGCAATCTGGATCCGTTGCAGATGTGACTGATGCAGCTGCTTTCCCACTTACCCAGGTTAATAAATGCCCAAACTATTTGTACGAATATCCAAACTATTTCTACGAATGTCCAAAACATTCATATTTGTACGAATTTTAATGTATGAATGTCATAACATTAGATTTGTGTATAATGCCCTAATTTGGGCAAATAACAAATGTTACGAATATTCATGCACATCCCTACCTGCAACTGAACTCAAAATAAGCCTAACTAATTTAAAAATAGTGCCGAGATGAGCCAAAGAAGGCTGTGACTTTGTTTATTGGGTTTTTTTTTGCTGTTGACTCATTAAGTCATGTTTGACTCTTTATGACCCTATGGGTCACAGCCCAGCAGGCCCTTCTGCCCTCCAGCCTCTTGAAGTTTACCAAAACTCATGCTTGTTGCTTCCATGACACTGTATGCATCCATCTCACCCCCTGCTGTCCCCTTCTCCTTTTGCCTTCAGCCTTTCCCAGCATCAGAGTCTTTTCTAATGAACGCTGTCTTCTCATTTGATTATTATTGTTTTGTTCTGTCATATTTATCTTATTTCTTCAGGATATTTTACACCAGTTTGCAAGGTATGTGGTGTCTCACTTGATAAACGAGGCCAGAGTTCCCTGATCCGATGCCTTCCAGATAGAAACTATCCCAAACTAGAGAGCACACTGGTCAGGATAGAACATTTTTGGCCGCAGTTTGGCCTAGTGGTTAGGGAGCCGGACTCTTATCTGGGAATACCGGGTTCACTTCTGCACTCCTTCACAAAGCCAGCTCAGTGACCTTAGGCTAGTCAAAGCTCTCACCTGAGCTCTCACAGCCCCACCTACCTCACAGGATGTTTTGTTATGGGTAGAAGAACAGAACGTTTTGTCAGTCGCTTTGAGTCCCATTAAATGGGTGAGAAAAATGGAGTAGAAAAGCCAACTCCTCTTCTTCGTCTGTTATAGCTACATTCACACCAACCAGCAATGGACATATTAAAATATTAATATAGATGTGGAAGGGTATTCTGATATTTTATGCACATTTTAAACTCCTATTTCATACTCTCTATTTCCCTTCGTAAGCCACCATGAGAATGCAGTATGAAATGAACATTTATCCACCCATCTACCCACCTTCATGCATTCACACCTATAAAAATGTAGCCTTTGGACTGCAGAGAAGATCAGTTAGACTTCCCGAAGCTACATGACTGTAAAAGAAGTTCAGGGGTTAACTTCTCACCTTCACGCTATTCTCATCTTTCTCACTGCTCTGTTCCCCTTCTGTTGGTGCCGCTCTTATGTTGTGACGAAACAAAAAGAGAAGAAAAGACAGTGTTAGGAAAAAAACCAAGAAAGATAATGCTAGGCACTTCTTATCAAACACTCTTTTCTTCTTTTGGTATCTCTTCCTGCAGCACTTTATCTTTTCATAGTTTTCATTCAGTAATAGAGATCAAATAAAGCAACTGTTACATGTAGATTCTTCTGGTTTTGTGACATATTTGCATTCCTCGCCTGATCGTCAGCATATAGATGAAACTCTTATAGATACTATTGAAACCTGACTTGAAATCTGAGTTCTAGTGTACAAACAATAGTGTGGCAGCTGAATTAAAAGCTACCAAGAAGGTACATCAAGGCTGTGTTCACACCTAAGTTTTAATCCACTTTCAGTCCACTTTCAGAATCAGAGAACACAACAGTGAACTGACCGGTCACTTCCTTTCCACATTATCTAACCCTAAGTTGGAATTTCTGAGTCCGATAATGCAAAGAAAAATTAATATTGACACTTTACTGATGTGTTCTCAAATTCTGAAAGTGGACTGAAGCCGGATTAAAACTTGGGTGTGTATGTAGCCTAAGTTTTCTAATCCAACAATTAGGCTGTGATTTCTCATTAACTGCAAAGACCTTCAGGTCAGCTGGTCTCCACTGGCAGTAATGGAAACTGGACTCCCTCAAGGTGACTTTGCTGTATAATGGAGGCAGAACCTTAATTGCTAATGGCAATCACCACAACTTCCAATCTTTCCTTTTTGTTATCACCAAAGCTTTGCATTCAGTGTTGTACTGCCAGAAGTCCTATTCAGCCAACACAGAAATTAGGAGCCTATGGCTTTTTAGCTGTTGCTAGACTCCAGTTTCTTGCACTACTTACTGTACTGACTAGAAATGATGAGGAAGAGATCCGGAAGTCACCATGTGCCCTGATCTTAAGCTAACAATTAAAAGTAGATATATTCTCTTCAGCCATATTGTATTATTCTAACTTTAAAAAAAAAACACAACCCAAATTATTCTATATAAGCCTCATGATGTTATTTTCCTGCTGCAGCTCCCAAGACAGAGAGACACGGCTTAGAAATCCCAATTCACATCTTCCACAAATTCGCATTTTCTGAAATATATACTTTGGGAATGTATTTTGAGTTGCTCTGAGGATCTTTCTGGTCTTAAGGACAGCACATAAATAAACCAGACAAAAAAATAAATTCACAGGGCTTTTGTTTGTGATTTAATATACCATTTTCCTCAGGGAAAATTTCACAGAAGGCAGCTTACATATCAAGGAAACAGCTGCACAAAGAGCAGGAAGCGGCTGCCCTACAAATGTTGATGGATTCCAGTACCTATCAGCTTCCATTGGCATAGCCAGAGGTCAGGAATTAAGGAAGTCAGAGTCCAGCAACACACCTGAAGAGCCACAGATTCTCAGTTTTTATGTCAAAACTAAGTGCCAATCCACAACCCACAGCACCCCATTCCATCTCCTGGGTTAAGGACAAATCTCACTTCTCCTTGTTCTCTTCCTCCTTGGATGTATTGATATTGTCTCCATCTGCCAGGTTGTCCACAGCAATGGCCAAGAAGACATTGAGCAGGATATCTGGATTTATAAGTTCAGGAAAAAGTAGGACTGTTTTTGGCAGAATGAATCCACCATGCTGTGCACATGCAACAATTGCAATAGGCCTTGGGTGTCCATTACACTGGAGTATGCCTCAATGCATCTCTGTTAGGGATCTACTTAAGAGCCTTTCACAGAATCTGGGAAAAGACACTCATGATCAGAAAGACTGGAATGAAGAACTGGCCTTCATAACCTTCTGTACTATAGAATGGGTACATGGGTACAAGTAGACTACAAAATAAGGTTTTGCTCCGCTGCTTTGCCCTGGGGCCTGTTGGCTTTATTCTGTCCTCATGCTGGTGCAGGCTACAGCAGGCCTCAGGTGACTCCTATCTTGAGATATATTCCTGAATACGCCCAAGTGCAACAGGCCCAGTGTGAAATGAGGGTTGGAAAGTTTATCTCATATGTGAAAGTGCATGTTGCCACTACTACACATGTTCAGCCATCTGTTTTGGCCTCCATGCATCTGCAGCAGACAGAGTGACAACAGTGGCTACATCCATAAGGTAAGTAAATGCACTATTGCTGGAAATACCACAAAACCGCCACCAGTGCTGGGGTTTCCAACAATAGTTTTTCACACTTGTTAGGGGAAATATAGCAGAGCTATGGTGGAGTTGCCAGATACAAGCGGCAACCCCACCATAGTTGTGCCATAATGGCACTATATTTGACAAGTGTAATTCCAAAATCCTCTGAATGTAGTCCTTTCCGGGTGGGGAGGAACAGAGAGGGGGAAGTTAGTTGGGTTAGATTTTAAATATGTTTTTGTTTGTTTATCATATGGCCTTCCATGGAATTTCCTGGTAAAGAGATGGATACAAATGTTATAAATAGTCTTCAGCTATTTCAAAAGCATTGATACTTATCATTATTCTAGATATCAAACCTGCCATTCTGAAACTATTAACCTTCACTGCCAGCCAAGCCATCAAAGGATACAGTTACCACAAATAAAGAGGATGATGAAATAGACACATACAAGCATGCCTGGGAAGTAAGGCCCACCGTAAGCCATAATCCCATCATACATGACTGCATTCCAGTCTTCCCCTGTTAGGATCTGTAACAAAGTCAAAGTGGTGAGATATTAAGTATTTATTAGTTATGACAGAAATACCCATTCCAGTGCTAGCTAGTAGTTCACTACCGAGTCCAATTCAATGTGTTAACTTTAACTTATACAGCCCTAAATGACTTGGGCCCCAAATATCTGAAGGAACACCTACTCCCATATTGACTTCCCCATGCCTTAAGATCTGGAGGGGAGGCCCTCCTGGTTGTCCCATCGCCTCAGCAGCAAAAGGGGAGAGGGCCTTCTCAGTGATGGCCCCTAGACTATGGAATAGTCTCCCCCTTGAGGTGTGTCTATCACCTTCACTGTACACATTTAGGAAGGCAGTGAAAATGCACCTCTTTGCCCTGGCCTTCGGTTAAATGGGGACACACTTTCCCTTCCCACTCGCAGACACTGTTTTAATATATATTGTTCTTTATGTTTGATTTTAAATGTTGTTACCTGCCCTGAGACCCTTGGGTATAGGGCGGGATAGAAATGCCAATAAATATATAAATATATATAAATAAATAGTAGTTGATTGACTATAGAATCCAATACTCCTGGCAAAGTGTCATACTAGCTGAAGTTGATGGGAGCCAGAGACCAACATTACCCATAGAGATTACCACAATCATTACCCCCATCTAAAATATTTATGTACACAGTGTGATTTAAACTGATAGGTGCCCATAGTGATCAGTGAAATAGTGGTAATAGGCAATTGGAAAGCTTTAGTCTTTTTTGCTCTGATTTGTTCTTGGTTTGGAATACTCTAATTCCAGTGGGTGAAAGTAAGCCTGCAGCTGGTGGGACCTTTAGCTGGGAACATTTAAAAGGTCACAGGTAGGTATCATCTTCTGGCTGATAAAACTGATAGGCCAGATAAATTGTGGCAACAGAAGTGCATGTACATAACCAACATTGCAGCATTTTGAGCAACTGTACAACTTCAACAAGTTCCTCTCCCCTTGAATTATCTTTCAGGCAGGAGATGACTCTAGAT
Organism: Aspidoscelis marmoratus; assembly: GCA_014337955.1. Lineage (NCBI taxonomy): Eukaryota > Metazoa > Chordata > Lepidosauria > Squamata > Teiidae > Aspidoscelis > Aspidoscelis marmoratus. Next base: position 4,120,888 of record MTQE01001795.1, read on the forward strand.
AACCAAGTCTCAGGGCTTTGCCTAAAGTTGTGGTTCTACCATGGAATGTGGAGGGTTGAATGCCAGGAATTGTTATTCAGAACGAGGACCATAGTCTGGGAACCAGAGATCTAAAGACTCAAAAGTTTCATCTTCTTCCGGATCTCTAGAGGAAGAATGGGGCTGAAGAATCACAACCAAGGTAAGCAGAATATGGTGAACCTGGCTTTAGAGATTTTTCAACTTGCTCTTCCACCCTTTCCCCCTTGCTTTTTCCTTAACTCACTATCAGACACACCCTATTCATTTGCAAATTTAGAATATATTTATATTTGGTACAGAAGCTAGCCAGGTAAGAAGCCACACAGCAGGTAATTGAAAAGATGGCATCATTGACTGTCAAAGCTCCCAGAACCACTACCCCAAAGTTAAATTTCCAAAAGTACACAACCCTGTGCTGAATACTAAGAACAATCTTGTGGGCATTAGTTACTTGTTTTTACCTGGAAGACAGTGAGCAAAGCCTGGGGGAAAGTATCAAAAGTGCTGCGCTTGGTCTGGGTCTCATCAAAGTTGAATTTACCCCCAAAAAGCTGCATGCCAAGCAAGGAGAAGATGATGATGAAAAGGAAGAGCAAGAGAAGCAAAGAAGCAATGGATTTCATGGAGTTCAGCAAGGAAGCCACAAGATTGCTCAGTGAGGCCCAATGCCTGAAAGTTAGATCATAGAGAGATGTAAAAGTTAAAACGCTCGCAGATGGGAATGGGCTCCATAGAAAGCCTTTCCCACTATTAAAGCAGGCATGAAAAATCAGCAGCTTTCCAGATGTTACTGGATATCAGCTCACATCAGTCCCTGCCAACGTGACCAACAGTCAATGAAGACAGGAGCTGATGGCCAGAAGGTTTTCCTCCTAGGCAGTCTGTTTTGAAGGAACAGAGTACAATACAGTATCAAGAGGTCGTAAAGCTTACGCCTTGGCAGTCCATATATATTCCAGAATTGACAGCAGGTATTTCAGGGGAGGTCAAGTGTAATGGTCAGAATTCTGGGGACAGATTAAATCTCAGGCTAAAATGTCAGAAGCCAAGAAGCAAACTTTTCCCACGCTAAGGGCCCACCCTAGCCTTCCCTCCTCATTCTAAAATAGCAAGCACCAACAGGGCACTCAAGTGTCCTATGGTGCCCATGAGAACTAGAAATTCACTGCTTGTGATCATAAAAAAAGATTCACTTTATCAATGACCAGTAATTATTAGTGTTCATGTAGATAGAAAAATTTTAATTTTTCATTTAAAAATGTTTCAGTGGTGCTACCCTCTTGATTAAGGCTTATAAGAACCAAATATAGCTGCCCTTTTAGGGGAAACAGCAGAATCAAAGGGCAGTGCAGAAATCTAAATACAAGTGCAAATAAGACTTCATCCAGATGGTCAGGGATGGCTGCCTCAGAAATGAGAGGCTGCAATACTGCCATAGAGGTGGGAGGCATGCTATTTACATGACCAGCACTTCTCCAGCTGCAAAGTTTCCTTATGGTATGGTTTTGTGCCAGAATAGAAATGGCCCCAGGAGTCAGCCATTTTGGTCCGATACTGTACTGGAACATGAAAAAAACTTCCCCACTAATTTCTATCTGCTGCTGCTGTTATTATACCTGGTAGCTGAGGAGGTAAACGGGAGCGCAATCCACGTTTGGATCATTAATACTGACTGGTACTTTGGATGATTCTGGGGGTGGAATTTGTGCCCCTAAGATGGCCATCAGAACCAATAGGTCAGTGGTTCTCAACCTTCCTAAAGCCGCGACCCCTTAATGGAGTTCCTCATGTTGTGGAGACCCCCAACCGCAGGGGCGGAGCAGCTGGGAGGTGGGAGGGAAGGGTGGTGGGAGACTCATCGCGACCCCTCTGAAAGGGTAATTCGACCCCCAAAGGGGTCCCAACCCCCAGGTTGAGAACCACTGCAATAGGTGAAGGAGTGTTTGGCCTTATGGTGAGGATGCAGCCTAAGTATAATTTAATTCTGATCACTTTCTTAAATCTTGAAATATGTATAGCAAGTTAACCTTCTATGGCAAGGTGACCAATATGGCCCTCCTGAAGTTGCTGAACTCCAACACCCCTGAGCCAGGAGTTAAACCCATGGAAGTTCAGCGGTATCTGCAGAGCCTTGTTCGGCCCTTGCTGTCTCGTGCTAAGCCGAAGTGAATGCCCTATTCCCAGCGAACAACCACTGGCTGACCTGGTGACCTTGAAGATTCGAAGGAGGCGAACACAACGTAGCACAGAGATCCCAAGAGGCTGCATGATCTCAAACTCCACGAGGACAGTCTCCAGGATCCCACCACACACCACAAAACAGTCAAAACGGTTGAAGAAGCTAACAAAATACGCCTGTAGGCCCAAACTGTACATCTTCAGCAGCATCTCCATGGTGAACAGTGACAACAATACTTTATTAGCGTAACCTGTAGTGGCAAAAAGGAGGGGAACAGAAGAATGAGCCCATACTATGAGCAACTAGAACTTAACATTAAAGCAACGAGTCACATCATGCATTCACTCTGAGGAAATTTTTAAAGGCCTTCACTCCCACATTCATACAATCATAATCTTGATCTGCAGGCTGTTGTCCTCAGGCCAACAAAAGCTAACCACCCCAAGGCTGTTTCACCGTTCCACATTTGTAAAATGTGGATGAGGACCCAAAAATGCGTATTTAAGGATGTCATAGCTAAGGCTATTAATAGCAGCGTCTCACTAGTGGCATTTACCAAGGGACAGCATGTGACATGATGCCTCAAAAAGTTCCATACCTTCTGTTCTATTAGGCTACCACTAGGACTAGACACATTTGTAATGTGACAGTGCTGTGTCACAAGGAGAGGAGAAAAAGGAGGAGGAGGAGGCATACGGTTGCAGCTTTCAGCCATAATGTACTCTTCCTGCATGAATAATAGGCTGCAGACAAAAATATATAAATCAGTCTCAAAGATCTGTTTGAGAGGTAGGGCAGCTGGAGATTTTTCTTCTGCCAATTAATGGCTGGGGATAAAATGCAGACATTTCCCTCACATACATATATGCACCATCCTCAAGCAAAGACTTTTCCCTTATGTACATTTATGCACAGTTAAGCTTAACTTGAAATTACAAGTACGTAGATTTTAGTCTCAACCTGGCCACAAGCACTAAGGCAGTACTCTTTAATACCGTCTCAACACTGTTCTAGCTTTCAGACAACACTCTTATTGCTAGAGTTTGCCTACATTCCTTTGGGCTGTAATCACACATACCACAAAGAAAATAATTTGAGATGGCTCAGAGACAATTTAGAGATGGGACTGTTCACACACCAGTCTGCCCCCCCCCCCCATGAATATTCTAGGCAAAAGCAGGCAGTGGGAACATAAGGGCCATACACTACTGTCCCCGAGATGTCTCTGAAGCACCCCTTTTATTGTATCCGAACATAGCCTTCTTCTCGCAACCCCACCTTGGATTTGTGTGAGCCAGTCAGGCTGGTTGTAATGCTCAGAAGCAATGGTGAGGGTGTTGAGAAAGACAAGGAGCAAAACCATCCAGTAGAAGGAGACAGATTTCACGGCCAAGCGACATTTCTTCCGGAAGAGCCGATTGATGCGTCGCATTCGGCGGCTACAGCAGAAATAAAGGGCACAGATGAGCCAAGGCCAGGGAACAGAAGAGCACAGAGCAGATGGGAAGACAGTTTTCCTTGTACTCACCAAAACTTGGTCTTTGAGAGCTTGCCTCTGTGAAAGATAGGATAAAAAACCAAATTCAGATAAAGTCCTTGGTTAAAATCTTGTGATAGAGGGGCATATTTTCACAAGGAATATCTTACTCCTGATATTTAACATTCCACAGATATTCTGACCAAATGCATGATGTTTCTTCCAAAAAATCTGTATATTTATAACTGCAGATGATCAAGGGTTCCCATCACTGCATCTACAGGCCAAGAGAAGGCTAACTTACTCCATTTCTAGGATCCTGGCTGGTGTTAGAGACAGAACAGCCGAGTGGACTAGACAGGACAGAATGGAATTTTTCCATTCCAGCCCTATGACAAGAGCTCTTCGCAGAGGCCGCATCCCCACGACGTCGTTATCTCGAATTCAAAATGTTTTGA
>MTQE01001795.1:4134241-4149479 GCA_014337955.1 Aspidoscelis marmoratus
TGAGTCTCCTTAAATAGGTGAGAAAAGCCAGGTAGAAAAGCCAACTCTTCTTCTTGCTCTGGACAATAATATTTTTTCTATATAAAAATTCAGTAAAATGGGGTTGTTGTATAGCTCACTTTGGCTGTGGTCACACCTAAGGTTTAATCCAGCTTTAGAAGTTCACTTTCAGAGCAAGAGAATCCATCTGCAAAGTGTCCAGTAATTTTCTTTCCGCATTATCCATCCCATAGGTGATTTTTCTGAGTTATTTAACACTGAAATAAAACAGCTTGCCACTCTGCTGATGTGTTCTCTCACTCTGAAAGTGGACTGAAGCTGGATTAAACCTTAAGTGCGACCACAGCTTGTGACTCACCTAAACCTTTCTGCAATCCAGTTCCACATTTTGGGAAACCCCCATTAAGAAATTTCTCAAGAAAGCAATAGTCCTACTCCCTATTTGTTCAGGTTCTCTTCTACAAAGTAACCCAGTGCCTTTTTCATCCCCCCTCCCCCCCCAGAACCTGCACACCAAGGGTTTAACCTGACATTAAGTAAGCAAAATTGTTTGAGAAACATTGCAGGAGACCTTCACATCCCTTTGCTTTTTGAACAATTAGTAAAAAAAACCCTCCCTCAAGTTTTATTCCTCACAAAGTGTTTGGGGAACATTTGCTGGCCTGCTTAGTTCCAATTCTCCTTTTCCTGAGAGAACTGGAGATGTAGAAGGCCAAAGGAACTGTGGCTAACAGAGCTTTCCCTCAGCTAACTAGAAAGGGAATAAAAATGGATGCACCGAACAGGGGAAACATCTATTGACTCCTAAATTCCTATTCACCCTCCTAGCCTTAGCTGCTCCCATGGCTTATTCAGTGGCCCAGAAACAGCTAACTTCATCCTGGTGAACCAATTAGCTTATCGCCAGAGGTTGTACCCTTGGAACTCCCCGCTGTTTTCCCCTGCTGCAAATTATGCCCATAAGGAAGGGCATACACAAGTAAAAACTGCTGCTAATTGGCCATTCTGGACACTGCTTAAGGGAAGAGCACAGACTCTGTATCCCTTCATTCACACATACACACAGACAGAGGTGTGGGAAAGAAATCAGAAAAAAAAATCATGCAGCAGAAGGATCTGCCTGCCCTGCCAATCTACTCTGCTTCTGTCTCTAGCTGGGCATCACATGCCAACCCAGCTGTTGGGAGTCCTACTTGCCTCAAAATGAGATTTCCTCCCCTCTTATTTGACTCCACAAAGGATCCTTTCTCAAGCAGGCAATTTGCTCAGGTTCCCGCTAATCTTGCATGGCTGGAATTTGGATTGATTCCTCTCTAATCCCCTCACCCAGAGCTGCCACAAGGCCCAGATAGAAGCTTCCAGGCTGCTGACTAAAATCAGAGCAGGGCACTACTCTTTGGCAAAGGCAAGCTAGGAAGCTGGAAAAAGGTGGCAGGCATTACCCTTACGAGCATGTTTCTCATCTCCCTCTTCCCCTTCCTCATCAGGATCTATGTCCTCAGCCTGTGTGATCCAATCCAGATAGCCCTTCAGATCTTCTTCCATCTGCTGCTTCTCCCGTAGCTTTTGGAAGTCACCGCGGGCTTTTGCCTTCTCTCGCTCCTTGGAGAATTCTCTGCAGAGAAGAGTAACTCAGATTAACTACCCAGCTGCCTGATAAGAGCCACCTACAGATGCAAAGCCCAGTGGCCAGTTGCCCAGTCTTCAATCCAGCTAGTAGTTATACACTATGTTTTTTCAGAGATGGACAGCTCTCCCAGGGCTTGAGTCAGAGCCAAACCAAAACACCATAAGTTAGGCAGGGGCTTAAGGTAATCAAAGATAACCACCACCCATGCTCACAAAGACACACTCCAAAGGCAAGATTGCTGTCCTTGGGTATCTGCCTGCAGAGTATCTCACAGGAGAGCAAAAGCAAACAAATGCCACATGGCGGCACAGCGTATTACCTAGGGTGCTCCTGAATCAAAGCAGGTCTTTCCAAAGCAGCTTGGACTCTGACAGCACAGAATCTGAGCTGCACTCCTCCTGACTTGCTGGCACAGCATTAATGCCTGCTTCACAGCTGCAGCTCTCATTTAAGGAACAGCCCAAGAGCTGTGTGTAGTTTAGGCAGCCAAGATTTGCATGGAGCTCTCCAAGGTACTAATGCCTTTCTCACACAACTCAACATAAAACATACTTCGTGCTAAACAATGATTCAAGTCCCCCTTGCAAGTGATGCGTGCATCCAGCTACTCATGGAATCATTTTGTGCAAATAAGACTAGTTGCAAATGCATGATCTCCAGCTACCTATTTACTACATGCAAGTAGGCACAAAAAGTACTTCTTCAAAACATCCCACCCCTGTAAAAATGCAAGGTAAGGCTAACCTTTCTGAACTGCAGTGGACATGTAGTGTCCATACAAGAAAACCTGCTATTGTTCAATGAAGCTAGTGCTCAGATTTCAGGAAATGATCTTACTAAAGCCAGGCAGAGATGGTGAACAATTACTCAAACAGGAGTGAAGCCTGACTTGATGGCACATCCCACTAGACAGCCTTAGATAATTAAAACATGACTTCCCTGACATTCTTGCACACTTCTACAATTTGTACAGTTTCATTTCCTCGTAAACTATGATTCCTTAAGCCAACCATGCTAGGCTTCTGCCAAACCTCTGTTTGACCTGATCAAATCACACAAAGGAGCTAGGAACTGTTGGGTGCATTGTCACCTGATGGTTATCCCTATGGCAGCTGCCATCACTGCTTTCATAGATGTAGCCATGTAGCACTTGTGGACAACATCCGCACATAGGTGCAAAAAGCCTCAATACACCCTTACACTGACCAATGCAAGCACAATGTGGTTCTGCCCATGAAGGTGGCAGTACCAGCAACCAATGAATGGATGACAGGGTAGGTGAGCTCCCCACCCAATTTCAGGGGTGCATTACCTAGCTCAAGGCAACGCAAAAAGACAAGATTTGTTGTGCAAGCATCCAACCATTCTTATCTTCTCTATATGGTTCAATCATAACAAACAGAGGTTCAACATAAGAACATAACATAAGAGAAGCCTTGCTGGATCAGGCCACAGCCCATCCAGTCCAGCACCCTGTCGCACACAGCGGCCCACCAAATGCTCATGGGCATCTCAAGCAGAGAAAAGGACAAACCTTCTCCTGCTCTAGAGTCCCAGCAGATGGCCTTAGAAGCGCCCCAGTTCCTCTCCCCACCCCCTCACCCTGAAAGATGCACCTAGGCATTCATTCTAGTAGCCATTGATACATCTCATCCATAAATTTGTCCAACCCTACCTTAAAGCCATCTAGACTGGTAGCTGTCACCACCTCTTCCGGCAGCACATTCCATAAGCTGATGACCCTCTAGGTGAAGAAATACTTCCCCCTATCAGATCTGACTCACCTACCCATCAGCTTCATAGATGCCCCCTGGTTCTAGTGTTGTGTGACAGAGAAAAGAAATTTAGCATAAGTCTATGCTAATAGTTGTTTGAAAGCCTGGTGAGGACGGCTGCTTCAGAGTGAGTAACAGCCCATAGGAATGACCCTCTCTGGCTGTAACTTAGGTTTTCTTAGTGACTTGGAGGAACCGCAATGTGCTTGTGTTCACAAATATACGTATGACAGAAAGATAATGACTGGGCCCCCATCTATTAGCAGATACTTTCTTGGGCCCCCAAAATTCATCTATAGGCCCACATGTTTGTCCATGAGTTGATGCACTAGCCAGCTGATTCATGTGTCATGCAGGCTTCAAACTTACCCACTCAGCACACCTAAAACCAGGTTGAGCACAAAGAAGGAGCCAAAGATGACAAGGCTGACAAAGTAAAGCCAGGGCAGTTCATGACCCATTGCATCCTGCATCTGGGATACAGATAGAAAAAAAGGCCAGGAAGTCATCAGTGTGAGCAGATTGCTCTGGGGAAACGATCTCTGGGAGAGGTTAACAGTGCTGAGCCATACTCCCCAAATCACTAGGGGACATTAAACTCACCCAATAAAGAACATCAGTCCAACCTTCCATAGTAATGCACTGAAAGACAGTCAACATTGCAAAGAAGAAGTTGTCAAAGTTGGTGATGCCACCATTGGGCCCATCCCATTTCCCACGACACTCGCTATTGTTTACAGTGCATTGCCGGCCATGACCAGAGAAGGCACAAGGTGACGGGTCTTCTTCAGCTTCCAGATCTGCAAGAGGCAAATAAGGAAATCAGAGCATGAAGATAAACAGTAGGGCCTGGGGTATAGTTTATAATATAAACTATATTAAATTATGTATTTTACAAATAACATATTTGCAAAGAAATGCTGCCTAAATGTCAGTTACATGCACTAGAACATTTCATATTCCCATGTATAAGCTCCACCCACCCACCCCCAAGAACCTGCAGAATTGTACCTGAACCAACGATGAAGCAGGTCTTATGCATGCGGCCAATGAAGAGTTCCAGACCAATGATGGCATAAATGATGATGACGAAAAGGACAAGCAGTGCAATGTGCAGGAGAGGCACCATAGCTTTCATGATAGAGTTCAAAACAATATGCAAGCCTGATGGAAAGCAAGGGTTCAGGGTACAGCATCAGCTTTGCAAAATTGTGCTCATGAAGAAGAATAGTTGACTTTTATACCCTGCTTTTCTCACCCATTTGTCTCAAAGTAGCTGACAAAGCTTCCCATTCTACTCCCCACACCAGGCACCCTGTGAAGTAGATGGGTCTGTGAGAGCTCAGAAGGAGAGCTGTGACTAACCCAAGGTCACCCAGCTGGCTTCATGGAGGAGTGTGGAAACAAACCTGGTGACTACGAGATACAAGTCCAGCACTCTAACCACAAGACTAATTTGACTCACATGAACCATGTTTCAACACACAGTGCAGTATCAGTCAACCTGAACCAAATGCATGCAGATGTTTGTCTGTCTCAGGAGTAGAATGGACCGAAGCCAAGAGGAAAGCAACATTGATCTAGGAGTCTCAAAAACATTTGTTGCTGCTCTGGAGCTAAATCATTCATAGGTGGCCTGAATCTGGGTCAGGTTTCCCACTGCAAGGTGAGAGTGAAGCTTCTGCCATCTGTTGGAAGTTGCAATGCTTGGTACTAGCAGTGGCACAAGATGTGGCATGCTTGGTTCTGTGTAGCACATCTGGTGTGATACAGTATGGAGCCAAAGGCTGACATATACTGCTTTCAGTTTGCATGTAGGAGAGCTATGGAAAATGAATCAACTGAAATACTATAAGACAATTCCATGTTACAATCTGCTGTGAAGTGATGTAATACATTATGCTACATTGCAACCAAACACATAGACCCAGTGGTCATTGGAGGTGTCTGTAATGCAATGTAGGATCTCACACACTGGTTGTATTGCAGTACTAGAGAATGAAGGCACACACTCTGGCTGAGATATGACAGTGGCTAGTGGCACATTGGCATGTATTGAGGTGCAATAAAGCTTCTGGTAAATGCAGTGTTGAGAAAAGTGTGTAAACAATGCGCAAGTGTCACTGTATGTGGCTTAAGAATGGAAAAAAGTGTACCCATCAGCTATCACAGCACCATGGATCTTTTGTAAGTAACAGAAATAAAAGGGTCCAGCACAAATCTAGGGCTTAATACATTCAAGACCCCATACAATAAAGCTGCATAAGACATTATTCAGAGTGTTAGCACACAGTTTTGGTGAATATTATAATGCAGAAGCAGCACTAGATATTAAAACCAAAGCTTAACCTGCCAATTGCCATCCATCCTGTTTCTTTCCCAATAACCACCAGTTCAATGGTGGAAGTGTGTGAGAGCAAAATGCTTACTGGGAACTCCGGACACAAGGCGCAGAGGTCGTAGGACACGGAAAGCTCTCAGGGCTTTGACATCAAACCCACCAGGCTTCCCACTCATGTGATGGGCCTCTCCGGGCTTGTGGGACACTTGTTCCAAGATGACACTAAAAAGGCTGTGGAGAAATGTAGGATGAAGTAAAAAAACAACCCTTCTATCCAAGCTCACCCAGACCGAGAGGAGAACAGCTATCCAACTTCTGAACACAAAACTATAGCCCTCTGTGGGCAGTGATTGCCACTCTTTGGGAAGGCTGCAGATATGTTAAAATTTTAATGGCATGCCATCAGCACAAAGTCCTTCTTATTGCATCTCCAAGGTTTTGAGTGCACCAGGAGAGGCCTCCATAGGTACTCACGGATGACGCCTAGTGTTATGAAGTCTATTAGCTCTGGCAGGATAAAACATAGGGTGCTTCCGCACATGCCCTTAAATACCCATTAAGGACACATGTGTAAACCCGCATCCGCACAGCAACACCCTTTAAGGACGCATTGGCTAAGCAGCGTCCGCACAGCAACACCCATTAAGCACACATGTGTGAAACCGCATCCGCACAGCGGCACCCATTAAGCACGGAATGAGAAGACCGCGTCTGCACAGCGGTACCCATTAGAGACAGATAGGGGAAGCCGCTTCCGCACCTATCTGTCTCTAATGTGTGCTTAATGGGGTCTACCGGAAGACTACATTCAAGGTAGTCTTAATGGGTGTTTCACTGTGAAAACGCATCTGTTTAGGACGCTTCCACACAGTGAAACTGTGCCTAACCGGGGCCCTCCCCCAGCCCGCCATGATTGGCTCCACCAGAGCCAAACATGGTGAGCCAGGGGACTCCGCTCTCGTGGCTCGCCCTCGCCCCAGGAGTGGCGGATCGCCGCTTCTGGAGCCAGGGGGAGCTTCTCTGAACCTCTCCCTAGCCCACCCGGGCGGGAGTGCAAGCGATCCCCTCCTTACCTCTTCGCCGCCGCCCCAATTCTGGCCGCGGGGTCCCAGGGCACTCCGCGCCTGCGTGCTGCATGCCTCCTGACTGGCCAGGGCAGCGTCTGGCAGTGCCTGCCATCAGGAGGCTCTCTGTGCAGGCGTGCTGTCCTGGCCAGTCAGGAGGTGTGCAGCACACAGGTGCAGAGCCTCCTGGGACCCCCGTGGCCAGAATTGGGGTTACGGTAAGAAGGGGATTGCTTGCGCTCCTCCCCGGGTGGGCTAGGGAGGGGTTTGGAGAAGCTCCCCCTGGCTCAGAAGTGGTGATCCGCCGCTCCTGGAGCGAGGGCGAGCCACAAGAGCAGAGTTCCCCAGCTCGCCATGCTCAGCTCCCGCGGAGCCAAACATGGCGAGCCAGGGGAGGGCCCCTGGAGCATGGATCTGAGGTGGGCGCTGTGCATCCGCACAGTGCCCTCTCAAATCCGTACCTACATCTTCCTTCCGCCATCTGTGCGGATGGAAGGGGTGTTGGTAGATCCATATCTAATAGATACAGATCTACCTTCATCCGGAGGTACTCAATCCGGATCTACCCTAAACCGCATTGTAGTAGATCCGGATTTACCCCCGGTAAGTGCGGAAGCACCTATAAAATTAGTCTTGCTAGGTAAAATCAAGGCCATCTGCTTCTCTTTTGATCCAAGAACCAAACTGCACCTCGTCATCCCAGTCTTTGGCTCAACAAACAGCTTTTCCTCTCCTTTCAGGCACTTGGTCCATTTTTAATTATGCTTCATGGTGGTTTTTTAGTGGCCTGATTCTAGGTAAAGGGCAGGACAGATATGCAAACAACAGCAGGACTTCTGTGCACGATGTAAGGAAGCGATTTAGGGTATGTAACTCCATGTTCTGGAAGAAAGCCAGTATTTTGCATTTGGAAACAGCCAAATGGTGCTTTTGAAAAGGATTCATAAGCATATCACAGGAGTCTTCATCACTTACTTAGCATTCTCTTACTTAGCATTCAGATTATTTTCTGAAGTTATTCTGCATTGTTTATTTATTTAATTTTACTTTTACAGAGCCCTGCTTGGGAGCACAGTCCCTTTACCCCAACAGTGACCCACGACACCATCAAGTTTGCCATCTGTGCCACACAACTTCATTGTGGGACACATGCCACTGTAGATGTCACAAGGGGAGAGGGGAGGTGGAGTCCATTTGCTGACTACTAGCTTCACTACCATGACTATTGATCCATTTACCACTTTTTCACCAAGCTCCCTCCCATTGCATACTGCTTTGAAATTGCACATTTGTGCAAAACCGCAATTACAAAGAAAAAGAAACTGATGTCTGGCCTCCAAACTTTATTATGTGGTAGATGTGGAGTTGAAGTTGTGCTTGGGTAGATACAGGATGGAAGGGGAGAAGGCACAAATAGAGGGTAGAGTTTGACTCTCCTGCCCTTGTGAGGTTAGTATTTAAACAGTGGGACCACTTCCAATCACTGACCTCAGAGGGAGGGAATTTGGTGAAGAGTGAGGAGAGAAAGGTTCCGTTTTCCCCATGCTGAGCACAGAAAAAATAAGGAGTGAGAATGAGCCAGTCTGAACTGAATCTGTATTATAATACAAACGTGGGAATGACCGGAACACATACTCACTCCTCATTTCCCTCAACATAATTATGCCTACAATGTCTGATCCAGGCATTGAAAATCCACTCTTGTTTTAACCCCTAATTTTAGCTTGAATCATTATTTTCCTGAACAGTACTTTGAGGGCTATCCTGAGTTTACTTTGATTTTACTTATTGATTTTATCTGTAACTGTTTTTAAACTTTTGGTGACCATGACTGTAATAGATCCTTAACTGATTGACTCCTAGAGGAAGAGGCAAAGATTGTGCTAGTTAGAATCCCATGGGGGCAGTGTTTTACAAACTGGGCAATACAGTGGGGCATTTGGGCATGAATGCCAGTCAAGTTGCTAAAAAAAGTGTCACTTCAGCTAACCCTGAAAACTCTCACTATTCACTGGGTTTCCATACCCAGTGTCCATCAGAATTTATCTTGAGGCAGAAGGCAAAGCTGGAATAGCCACTTACTGATCAGTAAATGTAAAAAATGAATCACTCTAAAGGAAAAGTCTGATCTGCAAACAATTTGCAACTGGCTATCATTAAAACAAACTTGACCTGGCCACACATGCTCACCCTGAAACCAATATAGATCATAGAAGGAGAATCATGTCAGACCTGCTACAGAATGTCCTTTCTCCACATGCCAGCTTTCAGTACAGAGCAGAGCTGAAAAGCAAAGCTGTCAACAGTGCACTACATACTGCTAGACCACTTCCAGCCACTGTCAGAGCATCCAGAAAATCTTAACTCGACTCACTCCATTCTCAAGGGTAGAGCACGCTGCCCCTCACTTTGGTATGTCAGCTGTATTCTGGAAATGCAACTACATATCCTACAATAGGCATGGGGGGTTGACACTGAGGCCAGCTTAGACCTCACTGTAGGAGAGAAGGCTGAGACTGCAAGTGACCTGCATATCTTTGCCTATGAATTCTCTGCGTAAGACTAACTTCACCTCTGCACTTTTATCTCCAGATGGCGACCAGATATCACACTAGGAAGTGATAATGCCGGGGATTGTTCCCTTGTCACTATCACTTCATGACTAGACAATGCCATGGCCAGTGCTGTCTTTGTGCCCGTTTTAAGTTATGTGTGCATCCAGGGAGCCAGAGTGCACATCACCACTACTGCACAAGTTTTAGCCGCCACACATGTGTGGTGGATGGAGCAACAATTGCCACTCTATCCTCAAGGTGAGAAAATGTGCTATTACCGGAAAACCCACAACCAGCACTGGGTTTTTCTGGTAATAGGATTTTTTACTTTTTTCTGAAGGGGAAAGCAGGGCTATGGGGTGCCATATTGGTGCTGTATCTCTCCCCGCCCCCCAAATCTGGCCAGGGCCTAAGTTAGGCTTGAACTAGAAAGTGCCTCAACTCTGGCATTCCTTCAAAACAAAGATCTTTTCTCTATAAAACAGACCACCTGACCTTTCAGGATTTCCCAATTGCCTTTGTAGCCTAGTCCTGACTAGGCATCACTTGTTTACTCTCTTCTCTCACCAGCCCCTCCTCTTTAATCTCCTGGATGTCATTCCTGAAGCTTCACACTCTTTGGGCTACTCCCAAGTGAGGTTCTGAAGATTTGATACTTGTGCCTCCTACCAACCCATTTGCTTGTTGAAGCATCTAAATGGCTCATGGGCAGAATCCAAGGCTACTTCCAGAAAGGCTACTTTCCACACCACTTACATTCTCAGCTTTGTAGCTGGACCACCAGACAGACCCAGTAGCTTGCTGGGGCTGTCATGGTCCATCAGCAGTTTAATTCAGAGTAAAAACAGTGCTGGATAGCTAACACTTCTGGCAAGATCCAATGGAATTATTTTACTTCCAGCACCTTCCGTGTATGTAAAAAAAGAAGAAAGAAAGAAAACAGGTAGGCACACAGTGAGCTCCCAGAGATTGCTAGTAAACTAATGCCACAGGACCTCACTAGACACCACCAGTATGCAAAACCACACCAGGTGGCCCTGTGTGAGTTTGGTAGGCCATGGTAAGGAGCAATGCCTAGGACCTTTTTATATTCAGCATTTCTTCTAACTCTCATAGGCTTAATATAGTCCATTAGTATGCTAAATACATCACACTCTCATTTTGAATGTCAAAGATTCTAGATTACATGGAACTACCCTCAGATCTGCTCCATTTTGAGCAGAAGGTAATAACAGGGCCATATGCGTTGTTGACCATTCCAGCCACAGTTCTTACCAGCTTTTCTTCCAGTCTCTCTAAAACCAAAATCTACTAACACGTTTCTTCCCCATTCATGTTGCCAACAAGCACTTAAATGAGCTGTGAGATGTAAACAGTTCGAGGTAACCTGAATCTTACAGCCAGATAGAAGCCACTTCAGAGGAGAGTGCTAAGAATCAATCATCTGCTGGAATAATTTCACTTACTCTTTCTTCTGCAAAAAATAACTCACCCCACCACAACGATGACAAAATCGAGAAGGTTCCAACCATTGCGGATGTAAGCACTGGGATGCATAACTAGTCCGTAGGCCAAGATCTTGAGAAAAGTCTCCACCGTGAATATGATGAGAAAAACATACTCTACTTGTTCCTGTGGATTTGGGAGAAGAAGGCCCAGAATCCCAAATTATATTTCTAGTGCTTTCCCCCTTCATATTCTAAGCAACCTGTTGTTTCACCGAAATATGAAACCAGAATCCCAGTCAAATGCTATGGAGACAGTACCAATCTCTGAAAATTCACAACAGTGGTTTGGAAAGTCAGCACCATAGAAGCAGTGACTGGAAATTCCTATCAAGGAAAATGGGTGAGGATTGCTTTGGATTAGCACAGTTTCGGCATGAGCAGCTTACAGAGACGGCAGGGAAACAGGAGCGGCAGGCAAACACAAATGCCAACCAAGCAACAATTGGGAGTACAGCTTGCATATATACATTTAAAAAACAGTAAAACACACACACTGAGAAAAAGCATCAAACTATTCAGTACTGTCTAGAACACAGAAATCTGAATTTATAACCTTTTATCTCTGAATTCTTACTAGGCCTCCCTTCCTTGCAAGAGCAGGAACTACTACATAGCAGTTAGCTTAGATTTCCTCTGCTTTATTAAAAAAGAAAACCCAGATCCCCTGGCAGCTAGGGTTGTTTTTATAAAAAGGGCTTTTCTCTTTCAAAACAGGAATATGTGCTGCATAAACTAGGCAGCTTGCCATGCTCAAAACAGATCCTCTGTTCCGTGTTTTAGGTTATTGCATATATTTTATCTTTCTACTGCCCTGCCCTGGGTCTTTCAGGTGAAGGGTGGGATATAAATTCTTAAATACGTACATAAATGTTGAGCAGAAATGACAGCAAACATTTCTGGATTTGCCGTACACCGATCCCATGTTCTGAACCATACCAAATGTGCATGGGGACACGGCCACTGTCTCCTTGGAGCCAACGGATTACCCTGGATTTCCTCCGCTGAGGCCAGGTTCAGCCACTAGTGCTGACCCTCAGAAGAGGACTTTGGTTCCATTATCATTTCCAGGCACAAACCCCGATTAGTTATTAAAGCAAGGAGAGCGTTGTAGGGGAGAGATTGTTGCCTTAGCTGGCCTTAGTCAGGTGGTGGATTAATGGTTATTAAGAGATAATAGTTTTAATTAGTATTAACATGTTGCCTGGGGCAGAAATCAAGAGGTAAAGATGGAATCATTAAGAAAGCGGCCATTGCACAGAGTTTACTAGGGCACGCAAAGACTGGGGTGGGGTGGGGTAAATGATGCTACGATTTACAATGCTTGGTTTCCAAAAAGAAAATGACAGTGAGTGG
The DNA here is from genome assembly GCA_014337955.1 of Aspidoscelis marmoratus. NCBI lineage: Eukaryota > Metazoa > Chordata > Lepidosauria > Squamata > Teiidae > Aspidoscelis > Aspidoscelis marmoratus. The sequence goes on from MTQE01001795.1 coordinate 4,146,468, forward strand.
GTTACAGCCAAGAAATGAAAACTTAGAGACAAGGTTCCTAGGTGCATGTGAACACCATTAGCATAATTATCACTATTGCTATATTTTCAAGCTTCATCAAATGACCTCCAGGCAGGTCTCATCAATAAATCTAGACCAACAGTAAAATATAAAACACTGGTTATAATTATTAGCACTCTAATTATTGTTTAATGTGCTACATGCATGAGGAAGGTCTTATTGTGCCAAAAGGTAGGACATCAAAAATGCTTTAGAGCCCACACACTTTTTATGAATTTGTAATTTGTCACACACAGACTACGCACATCCACCTTTCATCAAACTTTGTTAGCACAAACCTCATGTTCGACACAGCTCAGAAGCCTTACTCATGCCATTAATCACAAACCTTTTCGTATGAAGCAAAGCTCACACGAACAAGGCTTTTCAGTTCTGTTTTCGTACCAGTGTGAACAGGGTTTTGATCAGACTATTAATTTAGCTAGCTCCGTAGTTTCTATTTTAACCAGCAGGAGCTCTTCAGGGTTTCAAGCTTTTCTGCAGTTATTCACATCTCAGCTGTCCAAAATCCTTTTAACTAGAGATGGGAAACACTGATCTTGTGAAAAAGTACACGCTTTATCTCTGCCCTATATACTCTCACCCCACCCTACTTCTAGATACTCCTAGCATTAGCAAAGGCACTTACCAAGTTGTGGTTGGAGACATTAGAATCATCCTCCGGGAAGGGGATGTAGACCCCTAAGGCCACACAGTTGGCAAAGATGGTCATAAGGATGAGGATATCAAAGGGTCTGGAAATGTTCAGTTAAGGTATTAAACAAAATTCTCTCCCTTTTCCCCTCCCAAGTCATGTTTGCTGAGACATATATAAAAAAAGGATGCTTCCATTCAACAATGTGGATGGCGGCCTGCCGAATGGGATTGTTCAGCCGAAGGCAGAAGAGGGCGCGTGGTGAGCGGTGTACCACATTGGTACCCTGGTTCTTATGTTTGTTATGCTGGAGACGCTTCTTTTGAGTGCTGCTACCTGTAGAGCCCAGAGTATCTGTGGTCCCACCAGCCAGGGTCCATGCCAAGGCCTGCCCTGTGGCCTCCACAAACGCTTCAGCTGCTGAGCGTGGTACTTCAGGAGAGACGGCTGTTGTGATGTACGAGAAAGGAATCCAGCTTGAATCTTATCTCCCTCAGACTAATGGCATTTCTCAGGAAAAGTGCATAGTTTAAATTTATCATTTTTTTCTCAAGTAAAGAAGGGTTGTGAAAATAGATGACACCACTAGTTAACATACAACATAGGACTTTGGTAAAATGAAGTATAAAAATTACTGAAAAGAGCAGCCTTTACTGATTGAGGTGTCCTCCATTTAAGATTAAATTTAAATCATATTCAACCGCTCCTACCCTTTACTGCAAGTTTATATTGTAGACCCATTACACTCATTTGTTTTAGAGACACAGTAATGGTAAAGTTTTTGCTTGATGCTCCTAACAGCTACATTTCTGATCTACCAACTCCTACAAACCTACCTATCGCAGTGTCTCCTGGGGCTACTGGCTTATCCCCCAGTATGACCACGAAAGTGACACTCCTGAACACACTGAATAAACTCCCTGAAACAAGACCTTCCTCTGAGTAAATATTCAGAGGGTTTCGCTGTAAAACTCTTAGCCACCCAAAAGCTTCTGTTTCTCTGCTTCATAACCAAAAACATCAATATGGGGTTACTCACGTCCTCCGTTGCACTCTGTATCTGACATCTTGCTGGCTGGTTACAGAGGTGAGAGGGCAGATGGGTAAATCTCCAGAAGATACTAGCACTTCAGCAATATTTTCTTGCCCCTGTGGAAGGGGGGAGCTCTCATTCTTTTGCCCTTTCTCCCTGGTCGGGGAGGAAGGGCCAAGTTAGTCCTCATGGGAGTTTAGCAGCAGGCCTCCAAACCCCTGCTAAAGCACCCCTTGCTTTCACAGCAGGATTCCCCCTGAAAGGCATTTGCAATCCTGCTTGTATCTGTTTCTCTCCCTCTGTGGCTCTCTCTGCTTCGTTCCCTCGCTCAGTTGAGGATTAAGGCAGATTGCCTACTTTAAAGGGCAGCGCAGGAGGCAGGGAGGGGGGAAGCACACACAGCTGGTTAGGTCATTGACTGTCGGGAGCTGGGGACATCCCAGCTAGTCAGGCTGGGCTAGGCCCAGAAGCAGGAATGATGCTAGGGAAATTGGAGCTGCCGCATTCTGACCAACACCTGAGGGAGTTAAAGAGTTTGAGATAGTAACAGGTTCTTTTCTTTCTTCAAGAAATCCTGCTTAACACCCCAGGAGATTACAAGGATGTGTGTTTTCGTCCTCATCTGCTGGGTAGGATGATATAATTGTCACTCCTAGCACAAGACTCTCATTTGCTTATTTCAACCACAGGGCACAAGAGGAGGAATAATCTTAACCTTGTTTTTAATTTCCAATGAACATACCAAAGCTGTTTGCTCTATGGTTCAGAAAGGAAGACTGTAACTGTTGCTACCAAAATAAGACTGAGGCGATTAAAAACCTTAACCAATCTTTAGTATCCTGTAGCTAGAGTAAGCAGCTACCTTCTTCAACAAAGCATGGTTACTTGAATTTTTATGTTCAATTCAGAGATGAGGAATTATAGAAAAGGAACAGAAAGGGCCTGGACGTTGTCTCCAAGGAGAGCAGACCCAAGTTACTTGGTCATAGATGTTCCTGCTACAGTGGTTTTGTTCCCTATTATAAAAATGACTTTTTAAAAACAAATGTATATGAATGCAATGCATAAGTTTCTACTCATTTGATCAGATGTATAACTTTTCTGCTTTGGTCATAGGGATGAAAAAGAAGCAATGGGTTCTCAATGTGTACATGAGAAAATATAAAATGTTGACCTTCAGTATGTTTATACTCACAACTGAACCTTTAATGTTCAGGGAGTCAAGGGCAGGTAAAGTCTTACATAAGAACATAAGAACATAAGAGAAGCCTTGCTGGATCAGGCC